>JBBBDQ010000200.1:3982500-4052500 GCA_037127315.1 Ascarosepion bandense | reverse complement strand
TATCTATCTATCTATCTATCTATCTATCTCAGTCTGCTCATATCTATCTATCTATCTATCTATCTATCTATCTATCTAACTCAGTCTGCTCATATCTATCTATCTATCTATCTATCTCAGTCTGCTCATATCTATCTATCTATCTATCTATCTCAGTCTGCTCATATCTATCTATCTATCTATCTATCTATCTCAGTCTGCTCATATCTATCTATCTATCTATCTATCTATCTATCTCAGTCTGCTCATATCTATATATCTATCTATCTATCTCAGTCTGCTCATATCTATCTATCTATCTATCTATCTCAGTCTGCTCATCTATCTATCTATCTATCTATCTATCTATCTATCTCAGTCTGCTCATATCTATCTATCTATCTATCTATCTATCTATCTATCTCAGTCTGCTCATATCTATCTATCTATCTATCTATCTATCTATCTATATATATATATATATATATATCTATCACAGTTTATTCATATCTATCTAGCTATCTATCTATCTATCTATCTCAGTCTGCTCATATCTATCTAGCTATCTATCTATCTATGAAATTATGGGACACCTAGTGAGAATCAAACTCACTACTCATAATTGTTCTAGTGAGAAAAGCTTGTTAATCTTCATACCAGGGGAAGATGCCAAACACTAGGAGAGTATGTGCTAAATAGTTTTCAAATTTCTATCTTTTAACATTGAAAATTTTATTGCTTTTTTTTTTCATTACATCATAGTATCATATTATTCATATCGTATTCAGTTAGTTAATTATCATTCATGATGCACGTGATCATCACTTTTGAGATATGACTGACTGGGCAGAAGATTTTCCCACTGTAGTTTGACATTAGTTTCTGTGGTAGACTGGTTGCCAACCAAAGCTATAGAACACAATCTGTTTTGCTATTCATCCCATAGCTGGAAGAAGTGATGAATTAATATCCTTTCCTAAGGTTATTTTTGTTTAAGTGATTGAAGCAAATTTGACTGGAATTTGAACTTGGCTCTCTGATTTCTCCTTTTGAGCCAATATCTGTTATGCCACAATGCATATCCATGTATCATATCATTAATATTACATTATTAACATCAAATACATCTCATCCCACTAATTCACTTCATAGTCTATCATCATAAATCTCATGTTGGCCTTACTTGAACATTCCTGTTTTTTTAAGATGAATGATTATATTTTTATCGAAATGTCAAATATTTCATGTACAAAAAAGAAATGTTTTATAAGGTGGGAAAATAAATCTTATTTCAATTTTTTTTTTAGAGCAGATGAAAAAAAAAAATAACAATTCCATTGATTCCTTTTTGAGAAAAATAAAAACCATTGAACGGACTGACCTTTCTCAGTCTCCTTCCGTTTTTTTTTTCCCACTCATTGTTCTTGGATTCCATTCAGGGAGAACATTTCCAAATCCAGGATCTGCCATGAAATACCTTAACTATTTACCAGAACCTGAGAAAGAATTACCAAATATTTTGGGGTCTGTTTTACTTGTTCTTAATTTTTTTTATCTAGTATATTTTCTTGTTTTTTTTAAAGAAATCATCATCCTCGCTACCACCACCATTATCATCGTTTAACGTTGTTTTCATCCTAGCATGGGCTGGATGGAATTTTCTAGATGGCTTCTTAATTGAACCATCATGAAAATATGGGAGTGAATTTTATAGCTGTCTACCCTTACTGACACCAACCACTTCAGGAGACTGGAAACTCATTGCTTTTATCTCTAAGAAGATTTCCTAGCAAGAGAGTTCAGCCTGCCCTTGTTGTATATCGACAAACAACAAACACACATATATATAAAAATATGAAGTTATATTTTTATTAATGACGATGGACCGTGTAGAATAGGGAACAGAGAATTGAGAGAGCGCGCTTCAAATGGGTTGACGGGAGTGTATTCGTATCTGTTGTGTCTCTTTTCACCGGCCGATCTCTGTCGCTCCTCTACTACTACTACTGGCGAATCCGTGTGCCGAGGTCTTTTTATAATCTCCAGAACCGGGACTTTTTCTTCCGGTTTTGCCTCGCCCACGCACGCCCATGTAATTCTCAGAGACACCTGTTCTGTTTGCCTCTGTAACCATTTCCGCTACTGCCGGAAATAAGGTCAAACATCATCCGTTCCTTTCAACGACCGGAAACACCCCCGCTTGCATCAGCCTTCCTCGGGTGGGGCCAGATTGTTATATTACACCCTATTCTACACAAAGTAGATAGAGAGGTTTTTATTTTCAGAGATTTCTTTCTCTTAGACAAGTTGCTATCCAAAACTAAAGACTCTTACCAAGCTTAACTTTTTCTTTTTCTCTTAAATGACCCCAGTTTGGGTGTTAACTATTTGCCCATAGCTGGGACCCTAACAGGTGCTACCACCACGGGTCAGGGTGGACCTGGGAACAACAGCAATTAAGAGGTGGTTCCATACTCCTTGAAACCTCTAATCTTCCAATCAGAGGTGTTGCTGACAAATGCAGTTTATCATCATATCCAGGATTTTTTGTCAAAATTATTGGAAGAAGTAAGATTTGATGATTTTTTTTTTTTTTAATCATATCACCCCGAGCAAGGCGGTAACGCCACTGATGTGCAGGGGGCTACATAGGAGTGAAAAGATTGGAAAAGAGAAAACCGGAAACCGCATCCTAAACAGGAAACAAGGGATGAGCCTCTTCACCTGTTCAATAGATGTGGGTGGAGTGTGAACCGGGCGATAGTTTAGTCCATCTACTCCAATTGGAATAAAGGCTAATAAAGTGTATTGGATGCGCTTTGGTGCAGATTTGATGCATTCATTTACTCACAAATACCTTTGAGAATGATATTAATCTATCACTTCTCCCTTCAGCTATGGGTTAAATAGCAAAACAAGTTGGTTTTATAGATTTGGTTGGCAACCAGTCTACCATAGAAAGTAATGACAACCTGCCGTGGGAAAATCTTCTACCTAGTAAGTCATGTCTATTTCGAGACATGATCACCTAAGTATGTGTCGTGTATGGAACTTAACTGGCTGATACAGTTCAAAGCTAAGCAGAATACAAGGAAATAGAAAAATTTTGCTTAAAACAAAAAAATGAGTACTAAATTGTTCCATGATATCTGTCCTTCTGTATGGCAGTGGGTGCTAGACAATCTTCTCAAAGATGATAAGGAGACTTGCAGCAACAGAAATATGGTTCCACAGAAGGATAGTGAGAATACCATGGATTGAATATGTGAGCAATGATGAGGTTTTAGAGAAAATAGAAGAAAAAAAAGAAGCATATCATCAGGGAGAGATAGTTGAAATTTCTGGAACATATAATGTGGAAGGAGGGCTTGGAAAATCTGGTACTCACAGGAGAGATTAAGGGCCAGTGGGACAGAGAAAAACAATGCATGACATACTTAGTGAGCTTGAGTAAGTTGATGGTGGAACAGGATAAATGGGGCTTACTATTTGCCAATAACTGGGACCCTAACCGAGGCTACCAACCCAGTTCAGGGAAAACCTGGCAACAACAAGAGGAAGTTCCACTCCTCTAAAACTCTAATCACCTGAGCAGAGGCCTTGCTGCCAAATGTAGTTTATCGTTAGACCCAGGATCTAATTGAAAAAAATATTTTTCAAGAATTCTTTGCTATATTTTATGAGCAATCATCCAGTTTAAACTGGTGTTTCCTGTTTCGGATTGGGTTTACGGTTCCTTCAAGAGTTGACTTCAACTCTATATTCCTAATGTCCTCATCTTAACCCTGAAATTTTCTTTGCTATTTATGACTTGATCATGGTTCTCCACAACTTCTTGTCCCTTGTAGCTCTGTCATTTTTTCATTTCTCCTAAATCTTGTTCCACCATCAACTTACTCAAGTTCACTAAGTATGTCATGCATTGTTTTCCTCTGGCCCACTGGCCCTTAATCTCTCCTGTGGGTATCAAATTTTCCAAGCCCTCCTTCCACATTATATGTTCCAGAAATTTCAACTGTCTCTCTCTGATGATATGCTTCCTTTTTTTCTTCTATTTTCTCTAAAACCTCATCATTGGTCACATGTTCAATCCATGGTATTCTCAGTATCCTTGTGTGGAACCATATTTCTGTTGCTTCAAGTCTCCTTATCATCTTTGAGAAGATTGTCTAGCACCCACTGCCATACTGAAGGACAGATATCATGTAACAATTTAGTACTCATTTTTTTGTTTTAAGCAAAATTTTTCTATTTCTTTATATTCTGCTTAGCTTTGAAATGTATCAGCCAGTTAAGTTCCATACATGACACATACTTAGGTGATCATGTCGCAAAACAGACATGACTTACTAGGTAGAAGATTTTCCCACGGCAGGTTGTCATTACTTTCTATGGTAGACTGGTTGCCAACCAAATCTATAAAACCAACTTGTTTTGCTATTTAACCCATAGCTGAAGGGAGAAGTGATAGATTAATACCATTCTCAAAGGTATTTGTGAGTAAATGAATGCATCAAATCTGCACCAAAGCACAGCCAATCAATGCAATTTGTAGCTAAATCTGCTACTAGGAAGGTTGGTTCACTGTGTAGGCCCAGGATGTTTTTGTCATCTAATTCAGGGGTTTTCAAACTTTTTGACTTACAGACCCCTTTATATTTCAAGTTTTAGTCTAGGGACCCACTATAGACGCATATGAAATTTATACATAAATTTTTACTAAAAATAGCTTATAGTTTTACATTAACGTAGTAAAAACTGGTTTTAAGCTTTACTTTAGATATAAGTGCTCAAATAAAATAAATTAATACTGCTTCTTGATGCAAAATGTAACAAAATTAAATTTTGTTTTATTTAAAAATTAAAATTTTGTGTAAATGAAAACAGTAATAGTATTTTACTAATAGTTTTATTGTAAATTACACACAGGATTTTTTAAAACACACTTAGTGAGAAGGATGTGCTTGTTTGGCTTTACACAGAATGTCGATTCTTGGCGATATTGCTGATAAACTTACACATAAGTCACTTTCTGGAGCATCAAGCTCTTGCATGTGTAAAATAAATTTTTGTACAAATAAGGTTGACATGTAATGGGTAATAGTGCAAGCTTTTGTCATTTGATAACATTAATAAGTAAAAATAAATATACAGACATTGAAAATTTATACTTTGAATTTCATGTGATGAGTTAATCCATGGACACCCTATCTTATCCTTGTGAACCCCCTGTGGTCCATGGACCACAGTTTGAAAACCCCGGGTCTAATTCATCTTGCACATATATAAATCTACCATCCACCCATGCATTGAATACTGCTGTAACATCTGGTCAGATGTACCTGCTATTCATCTTGGGGTTCTTGACAAAATCCAATGGAGAATCTGCAATATAATCGAACCTGACATGGTAGCTCAATTCCAGTCATTTTCTCATCGATGTAATGTGGCTTCCCTCTGTGTCTCTTCTACAAATACTTTCACGGCTTCTGCTCTGATGAACTTAGCTCCCTGGTGCCCTGTGTGCATGAATTTAGTCAAGCTACTAGACTAATTCAAATTCCAGTTGAATTCATTGCATTCACTTACGCACAGATACCCTTAGGAAAGGTATTAATCCGTCTCTTTCTTTCAGTTATGGGTTAAATAACAGGACAGATTGGGTTCTATAGCCTTGGTCGGCAACCAGTCTACTGCAGAAAGCAATGGCAACCTACTGCGAGATAATCTTCTGCCCAGTAATTCATGTCTCTTTTGAGACATGATCGCCCAAGCCTGTTTCACGTATGGCACTTAACTGACTGACTGACTAGACTAGCAACAAGGTCCCACCCTTTTACTGTGCAGCTTCTTTGTTTGTACTTCTCACTTGTGGAATTCCCTTCCGTGACAGCTACAATCTCGAAGAATTTATATGCAATGTCAATTGCCATCTCTTATCTTCTTGACTCACATTCTTTCCTTGACAACTCTTGTATCATGTTTTTCTTTCTTTCCGCTCTACTCACACATAGCTCCCTTCACACCAGTGTTCTCATCCTTCTCTTATCCATTCTCTGATAACTTTTGTAACTCATACCTCTTTCTCATCACTCACCTCTTATGTAACCCCTTGCACAGCAGTAGCAGTTCTGCCTTACTTGGGGTGGAATTTTTAAAAAAATGCAGGGTAAGATAATGATTAACCCTAGACTTGAACTGGTCAAGATTGTAGCGATCAGGGAAACATCCTCTTGGGAGTTGGTTAGTGGGAAGAAACTGTTCAAGTGAAACTTGCTTCTTACTAATGGTATATACAGGGAATGTGGTTGGTTTGCTATAATGTATGTAGCATGGTGAGTCCTTGCCATGAAGGGTCGAACTGGCAGAACCAAGGAATGTAGTTTGTCTGTGTACTTTCTGTGGAGGTCATGATATAGCAGCAAAACGCTTGCCGCTTCCAAATAATATTTTTCTTAGTTGTTTGAACATGGTAGATAAAGAGGTACCATTGTCTAGGACAGTGATTCCCAACATGAGGTGTATGCCCCACAGGGGGGAAATTTGATTTTTTAGGGGGCAATTCAATTGTTTGGTGTTTTGCTAATAAAAGTCTTTGTTCTTGCGATCTATTAGCCCTAACATCCCAATAAATAAAAATTTAGCAATGTTACATATATTTCACTCATCATTTCTCTTGGATTTTTAAATTACTATTGATTGCACTGCCACCTGGGGAATAACTTCCATTTTAAAATAATTTTAGAACTCATTTTGCAAAGTTTCAAAATCCTTCATATATTCTGTGTTCATGGCATTAAAAATATTATATTTTATTTTTTGGTAATTTCTTGCTCAGAACTTTTATTGTCTTTAATTTATTTTTCAGTTTTCATAAATGCCACGTTGTTTTTAAGTTTGTTTAAGCCACCTTAAGACTTTAAGGCAGTTTGAGCCTTAAACAAACTTTAAATTTTAAGTTTAAAATGAAAGCTTAAATCAAAGTATTGGTGTTTTAAGCATCACCTAAAACGGAGTTCACTTTTTACATAAGAATTATATATCAACATATGGGAGGGGTGACATCAGGATTCTAGAGGTGATTAGGTGGGGCATGGCCAAAAAAGGTTGGGAAACACTGGTCTCGGACATCTGAATCAAGTGTTTCACCCTAAAATATGTGGCCATTTTTTCCTGATTTTTAAGATTTTTTGGTTTTGAGCCATGATAAAGTTAATATTATGACAAGAGAGATAATTTTAACATATGGAAAAGATTGTCATGGTATGATCTTCCTAAACATGCTTTTTCTCATTTGACGTTGTGCCAAACTCATCTATGCTTAGTAAATATAATAACAGAGTGATTGATAATTAGACTGTGGGTCCTTGCCATGAAGGGTCGAACTAACAGAATCAAGGAATGTAGTTTGCCTGTGCACTTTCTGTAGAGGTAGTAATATAGCAGCAAAATGCTTGCTGCTTCCCAATAATATTTTTTTTAGTTGTTTGAACATGATAAAGAGATACCACTGTCTAGGACATCTGAATCAAGTGTCTCACCCAAAAATGTGTAGCCATTGTCTTCCTGATTTTACTGACTCATCAGGACTATGTTGGCTACAGACATGGCCGTATCTGACTACCAGGCACACTGGGCATGGGTCCGGGCTGATCCGTGTAATCACAATGAAAATCCGGGCAAGGAAAAATGTCTTCATCAGAAATCAAACTAAACAATTCATGAAGAAAGAAAGAAAGACAGAAAGAAAAACGAAGAAAACATCCAAATGAACGCTGTAAAAATCTGTTTGTTTATTTATTAATTTTGGGAGAAAAGACTGGTTATACTCAGAAAGTCCGAACCCGATTTCCTGCTTTTATTCACATTCTGTGCCTAATTTCCAAATCCGCAAAAATCATAGTTTCTGGAAATGGATGACACTGATGATGTCATCACATTGTCAACTAATAAATTCGGGCAATTTTCTCTGTGCCCGGTGTTTTTTTTAGCATCAGATACAGATATATTGTCTTTTTAACTAACATCCTGCTTATTTCTAGTGCTATCAACATAAAGACAATTGTAACTCCAGTGGAATTTGAAGCCATATGTGAAGCAGTTGGTTACGTCATCTTCAGATCTGAATAGGTTTTAATCTAAACTTGTTTATAAATAGAACTTTGTCTGTGTGTGTGTGTATGTGTATGTCTGTGTCTGTTACCTATAGACTCCAAAATGGCTGAACCGATTTACACAGTTGCACTATAAGCATCTGCTAGTGTTCTTAGCTAGGTTTTGTGTCAAGGTACCCCCAATAAATATCAAAAATCAATAATCGAAAAAATCAGCTCATAGAAGGAGTGGTCCAATTTTAATCAAACTTGATACACTCATAGACAAAGACATAAGAAATGATATTCAGAAGTTTGAAGGTTGCAGTTCTTACAATAGTGCAGAAAATTGATAATATATATATATATATAAAAGGCAAGATGTTTGTGTGTGTCTGTTTATCTGCCTGCATCTCTGTATTTTTTTCAGCCCTTTTATTTTACTTTTTGCTTCAGATTTGGCTCTAAGTAGGTATAATTGTAGTTCTTAGTCTCAGCCATCATACCATTTACTAAGAGGACTTATTTAGCCTTCAAAATTCAGTTTACGACGAAAAAAACTTATTTGATATCGATACCAGGAAATCAAAATTTGACTTATATCCATTCATTTTTCTTTCAGTCTACGGTTTCGCTTTAAGTGGAAATAACTATTGCTTTTTAGTCTTTCATGCCAATGTCCAAAGAGTCTGAGCTCCAGGACCATGGATTAGTTTTAAAGCTTTCATTACACCCAAGCAATGCTGGGATATACTGCTAGTTAAAATAATAAATGTTTACTAAAAATTAAAAACAGCTTGAGGTTTTAAAATTATTAAGCTTATGACAAATACTGTTTTTTTACAGTAATGTTCACCCTGTACAAGGCACGAGGCCACTAATGGTAGAGGGTTATGTTAAGAAGTAGTTTATACTGATAGGAGGGGAAGATAATATTTAACCCTAGAGTTAAAAAGGTCAAGATTGTTGTGATCAGGGAAATATCCCCTTGGGAGTTGTTTAATGGGAAGAAGCTGTTCAAATGAAACTTGCTCCTCACTAATGGAATATAGAGGGAATGTGGTTGGTTTGCTACAACGTATGTGGCATGGTGGGTCCTTGCCATAAAGGGTCAAACTGGCAGAACCAAGGATTGTAATTTGTTTGTGCACTTTCTGTGGAGGTAGTGATATAGCAGCAACATGCTTGCCAGTTTCCATCTGTGATGAAGAAATTTTTGAGTAGAGGATTTTTGACTTATTAATTGTTGTGGAGTTGTTTTTGCACTGAAGGTTATAATCGTTCTATGTCGGTTGCTAGTCAACTTAACGCACCCAAAATGTTAGGAACTTGGTAATCTTCCACTGAAAGCTGACTTCTTAGTATTTGGCTAACTGCCTACTAATATCAACTGCCTAGAACTCTAATAGAACTCTAAAGAACTCTTATGAACTTCCCAAGATCTCCTAAGTACTTCTTTCGTTAGCTTCCTGTTAACTCATATTAACATAGAAGGGAGAGTCCATTATCTGAGGAATAGGTGTGTTTCTCCATAACATTAATATATGGAAATAATTGCATATATTCCCTCAAAGACATTGTTCTGTGTTCAATCCTAGCTAAAAGTTAATAGTTTGAATGCTAATTTTCATGGTAGTCACTTCATTGCCAAAATCTCTGAATTTTCTCTTTTTGGTTTTGAGCCATGATAAAGTTAGTATCACGATAACATTACATAACAAGAGAGATAATTTTAACATATGGAAAAGATTGTCATGGTATGATCTTCCTAAACATGCTTCTTCTCATTTGACCTTGTGCCAAACTAATCTATGTTTAGTAAATATTACTAGAGAGATTGATAACTACATTGTGGTTTTTTGAAATTGCAGATTCTTGAACCAAAAAAGATTTCTTTGGCACTGCTTAGCCTTCTTGAATGGAATGCCAAAATACTACAGCTGATTTGCCAAACTACCCGCCTCCAATTTTAAATACTCCCTCTTGGCTTTATTTACGTCTAACGAGTTTTCTTTCATGATTATCCAGACGATAAAGAAAATACCTGCCAAACTGTTGATGAGGAATTTATTTTTCCGCTATTTTGGAAATGATTTCACAGAACTGATTGTCAAAAACAATAATTCATTCTTCAAAGGAAAATAAATGGTTATTTTTTGTTCTTGTTTTTGTAAATATGTATTTTGAGTTTCACCGGATAAATCTTCAAGAATATCAACATAAACGAATTCATTCTTAGCTGCTTTTTTACATAATTCTAAAAAGACCTCCTCGAACAAAATCCTGACTTAACAAAACCCATAACAAAGATAAATTTGAAAAACCGCTTTATTGTAATATCTGCCCGTGTATTGAATATTGCTGCCATATCTGGTCGGGTGCCCCTGCTGCTCTCCTTGGGCTTCTTGACAAAATACAAAGGAGGATCTGTAACGTGGTTGATACTGACTTGGCAGACCGGCTGCAGCCGCTCTCACACCGGCGTGATGTAGCTTCCCTGTGCCTCTTCTACAAGTACTTTCATGGCTTCTGCTCCGATGAGCTTAGATCACTGGTGCCGCCTAAGCACGAATTTACACGAGATACTAGATTAGCAACTAGGTCCCACCCTTTTACAGTTAAACAAATAAGATGTAACCGTAAATTCTACTCCAACAGCTTCTTTTCTCGCGCTTCCCGCCTGTGGAACTCCCTTCCACAAGTCTGCTTTCCCGACAGTTACAATCTCCAGGTGTTTAAATGTAGGGTCAATAGACACCTCCTATCACACTAACTCCCAACTATTCTCAGAACACTCTCATCTACCCAACCCTCATTCTCGGTATCCTCACCCGCCTATCACCCACCCTCTGTTATTTCCTATATTTAACCAGCCTTTCTCCACTCTACGTAGCCCCCTGCACAGTAGTGGCAGTGACATGCCTTGCTCGGGGTGAAACGCTTATAAAAAAAAAACTTAAATCCATAAAAAATAATCAATATTTTTCTCACCTCTGTCACTTCTGATATTGAAATTAAAATCAACTGCGACTGATTGATCAATGGATACTGTTTGACTTTACTTTTTCCCTAGATTTTCCTTATATTTAATATTTTTTATGATCGTTTCACCCCAAGGAAGGCACTACTGCCACTGGTGCACAGGAGGTTACAGTGAGAGGAGAGAGAAGAAAAAAGAAAGAAAAAGAAAACTGATGTAATGAATACACATATACCTTGGTTCATCCTTACAGTAATGTGATTGGTTTGTGTCAGCCATAAATACAAACGAAGAGGACAAAGAAAGGTCTACTGGTCTACTACTAGAGGTCTACTTCCAAAGTTCTATGACTAATGGTCAATGGCTAATGTCTATGCTGATGTCTCAGGATACTGCATATGACGAGTACTATCCATTATATCTACATACTAGATTATTCTACCCGGTTACATTTGCCTAAACCACTTAGTTATCTTGAATTATATATATATATATATATATATATATATATATATATATATATATATATATATCAACATGCAGTGTGGGTATTGCAGAATCCAAAGGAGTATCCTGTACATACAGTGGTAGGATAACTCTCTAAGATAGCTCTAAACATATATGCATATAAATACATATAGAGCAAATATAAGAAAAATTATGGCAGACATGTTATCTCATGGTGAATTGGAAATATAGGCCTATTTCAGGCAAACCATCATCATCTTAAAATAAAGACAGAAGCTGATGATGGCTCGCCTGAAATAGGCCCATACTTCTGATTCACCATGAGATAACGTGTCTGCTTTAATTTTTCTTATATATATATATATATATATATATATATATATATATATATATATATATCCCTTTCCGGGACATATAAAAAATGTACAGGGGATGTTGAAGAAAGGATAAGAGAAAGAAAGATGGGAGTCAAAGAGATAACAGATGGTAACTGATGTTGCATTTTATGGAGATTGTAGCTATAAGGGAAGCAAATATGCAAAAGGGAGTTCCACAGGCAGAATGTGCAAGAAAAGAAACTGATGGAGTAGAAGTGGTGATTACATTTCCCTATTTTGACGGTAAGAGGGTGAAACCTAGTTGCCAATTTAGAAGCACACGTAAATTCATGTAGGTGGGGCATCAGGGAATGAAGCTTGTCAGAGCAGAAGTCATGAAAGTATTTGTAGAAAAGACAAAGGGAAGCCACATCTCATTGGTGAAAAAGTGAAGTCAAGTGTCCAAATCTGAACCTACTACATTGCAGATCCTTGTTCAAATTTTGCTGTGAACCCTGAAATAAATAGCAGAAGTACCCAACTAGATATGACAACAAAATATCAGAGGCCAAAGGTTTGCTTCTTCTTCTTCTTCTTCTATATGCCCTGTCCTTTCAGGATGTAGGCAATCATGGTTTTCTACGTCTCCCTATCACTGGTGGCTCTTAGTATGTTTTCTCCTGATACACCTTGCAACCCCCATTCCGTCATCCACCTGATCAGGTCCTTCAAATATATTATCCGCTGCCTTCCTCTATCCCTTTTTCCTTCTATCTGGCCTGTCAGTATCATGTTCTCCAAGCCCTCCTTCTTCATTGCATGTCCCAGGAACTTCAGTTGTCTTTTCCTGATGATCACTATTAATTTTCTTTTCATTGTCATTCTATCCAACACCTCATCATTGCTCGCATGCTCGGTCCACAATATCCACAGCATCCTTCTGTAGAACCACATTTCTGCTGCTTCAAGTTTTTCCTCATCTTCGATGATACTGTCCAACATTCACTGCCGTATTGAAGAACTGACATCACATAGAAATCTCTTTTTTTTGCTTCTAGTGAAATTTTCTTGTGCTTTAGTACTTTACTCAGCTTCTGGAATACGTCCTTCGACATGCCAATTCACCTTCGGATCTCTGTGTCACACTTTCCATCACCTGTTAAAACAGTTCCTAGGTATTTAAATTTTTGTACTTGCCTGATTCTTTTGCTTACAAGTTTCAAATGGTCATTGCAATAGATTATTTGTAACTTTATATGTTTTGCTACAGCTATAAACTGTTAAAGGCATTAAAAAATAAAAAGTAATATTCACTTACATCATTAGCAAATTAAAAAATAAAGTTTCTGAAATATTTTGATTTTTTACACTTGTGTATATGGTTAAAACAAATTAATGGTCTGAAGATGACCTTTTCCAATGACTGAAACAAATTAATGCCTTATTAGTTTTGAGCAAAAATTCATTGATTTATGACACAGGAACATAGAGCTACAAAAATCTCATAACCCTAACATATATATATATATATAAAGTGTATGTATATAATTATAAGTATCAATATATATATAAATATATATATATATATATATATATATATATATATATACAATTTGTTATATATATTATATTATTTATCTATTATATATGTATGGTACTTATTTAAAAGCGCTCAATATCAGTGATGGAGCAGACATATTCATATAGATAGGTGTGAGTTTGTAACCCTGGGTTTCACGCGCTTGTGATTGTCAGACAAAACGATCGCAAGGGCGTGAAACCCAGGGTTACAAACTCACACCTAACTATATATATATATATATATATATATATATAAACAAGATTATAATTATACTCGTTTCGAAAACCTTCCTCGAAAACTATCGAACAAAGGAAAAAATGGTTGTAAAAAAAGAAAGAGCTTAGGGCATGTAAGCCAGTCGAAAGTGTTTCGACCAAAATCAGCATGAAGCCCAAAGGAAAATCCCGACACGAGTAATCATCTAACAGAAAGAACTCAATACAAAGGTAGAGCAAACCAAATAAATAACACCTTATGAACCAGACGAACCTACCTAGGTTTCACCTAAATGGATCGTCAGGGAAAGCTGGCTCTCCCTGAGGATCCATTTAGGTGAAACCTAGGTAGGCTCATCTGGTTCATTAGGTGCTATTTATATATATATATATATATATATATATATATATATATATATATATATGTTTCATTAAATAATATAGACAAGTTTTGTCAATTTATTTTATGTCAATTTTTTTCATATCGTCTGATAAGCTTAATAGAGGAAAGAAAATCACAATATTGGTACATGTTTTTATTTAATCCTTCCTGAGTTTTCAGCTTACATCAGCCATTATCAAAGATAAAAATAGTGTTGATTGTAATGGGCAGTTCATGGATAAACAATAGTAGCGAACATGTGTATGCATGCTGGAAATGAAAATCGCACTACAGCTTGCGGCATCTCACATGACCACACGAGAGTGTGAGGGAGAATTATTAAGTATGGAAAGCCATTGGAATAACCAAAAATGCTACCTAAATACACACAATATATATATATATATATATATATATATATATATATATATATATAATACAAAAATTTCGAAATTTAATTTCGTTGGATGGCCATTTCAGCGAGAAAATTCTCGCTTCATCAACAATGGTGGAAAACAAAAACTTTATTAATTCAAATGTGTTACAAGATTTCTATACCGGAAGAAGCTTGAAATCATATCCATACACAGGAAGTTAAACTGGGATGGGATTAACAATTTTTTTAATGTAAGACAAGGGGAAAGCAGACAGAGATCCCTGGCTTGATATTAGAAGACTTTAAACCTCATCTGTAAGAGTCAAGGGTTCAAAACTTAAAATTTGGCCGTGTCACAGGTGCAGAATGTTTCAACATTGAAATCATAGTCAGTCATTTTACCTTGATTTCTAAGAAAATTTTTTATAGCTTACTTCTCAGTCTATCTTCACCTGTCCACTCCTTTGCTGTTTCTTTCCTTTCCACCCGCCTGCCACTTCTGTCCCTGACCAAATTTTAACTTTTGAACCCTTGACTCTTGCAGACTGGAATCTCTATCTTCGGTTACCACCCAGTCTAGGAGAAGGACAAGTTTGAATTCAAATTTAGCTTGGCATAGAGTTAGCCTCTCCAGCCAGTCAGTAAAATGCCATATATGATTCACACTTGCACAATCATATCTCTTTCTAGACATGACTAACTGGGCAGAAGATTTTCCTGCAATAGGTTGCCATTACTTTCTGCGGTAGACTGGTTGCTAACCGAGGCTATAGAACTCAATTTGTCCTGTTATTTGACCCATAACTGGAGGGAAGAGTCGGATTAATACCTTTACCAAGGATATTTGTGCGTAAGTGTATGCAATGAATTTGTTGGCACAATGTAAGAAAGGGGGAAAGAGTCAAAAGTTCAGAAGTTAAAAATTAGACCATGTCACAGGGATAGAAGTGGTAGGGGGAACGAAAAGGAAAGAAAAGACAAAGAAGTGAACAGGGGAAGGTTAACGGATAAAATAATTAATGGAGAAATAAGAAAAATTCTCTTAGTAACCAAAGTAACGACTGATGACAACTTTGATGTTGAAACACCTTGATCATTTTAATATTAATAAAATTATTATTAATAGGATTGGTTTTTTGGGATTTACCTATTTTTGCAACCTTTTAGATTTAAAATAGAATATATATATATATATATATATATATATATATATATATAGTGTTGAGTTGTGAGGATGCTTGTGATGAAGATTGTTGTTTTTTTTTAGTGGTTTACTGATAAAAACATATATTTGGCAAGAAGGTTTTTTTGTTGTAAAGTGCCCAATATTGAAATAGAGATAGAACATTCATAGGATTAATGTGGATAAGTTTGATAACTTAACTGAACAGAGTCATGCCAACTGTTAAGTTTCATGAAGGCACCACTATGATGTCCTCACTAATCAGGAAACTTCAAAGTCAACATGTATCTGCTTAGTTAAGTGACTAACTTCTCTACATTAATACTATATCTATATATATATATAAGAAAAATTAAGGCAGACACATTATTTCATGGTAAATCAGATGTTTAGGCCTATTTCAGGCGAACCATCATCATCTTCCATCTTTATTTTACAAAGGATTTGTGTAAAATACTTTGTAAAATAAAGACAGAAGCTGATGATTGTTCACCTGAAATAGGCCTAAACTTCCAATTTACTATGAAATAATGTGTCTGCCTTAATTTTTCTTATATTTGCTCTATATGTATTTATATACATATATATTTAGAGCTCTCTTAGAGAGTTATCCTACCACTGTATGTACAGGATACTCCTTTGGATTCTTCTATACCTACACTGCTTGCTAAAATATATATATATATATATATATATATATTGATTTATGTTTCATTAAATAATATAAACAAGTTTTGTTGATTTATTTTATGAAGAAAGAAAATCACAATATTGATATGTGTTTTTTATTTAATCCTTTCTGAGTTTCCGACATCTCGCACCCCCCAACTCTCTCGTGATCACGTGTGACATCACAGGCTGTAGTGCCATTTTCACTTCCAGCATGCACGCACGTTTATGCATTGCTTTGAAAATCTTCCTTGCAAACAAAATTGACAACTACTACTATCATTCGTCCGCAAACTGTTTAATACACTTAATATAATTGTCATCTTTGATAATGGCTGATATGAGCCGAACGTTCAGAAAGGATTAAATAAAAAAACACTGTATCAATATTGTGATTTTCTTTCTTCTTTCAACGATAATGCTTCTCAGACGAAATGAAAAGAATTTACATAAAATAAATTGACAAAACTTGAGTATAATATTTAATGAAACATGCATCAATGAAAAAATGCTGCCTAAATACGCACAATATGTATATACATATATGTTCCTGAAAAGTAGTCTGATGCAAGTTTTGAACAACAGTGAAGAAAACTAAACGAATTACCAAGAAATTTCTATTTTTATTTTATTATTTTTTTTATTGTATTTTATTTATATTATTTTTAATTCATTTATTTTATTTTTATTTTATTAGTGTATCAACTTTTCAATTTCAGCAACTATATGTACAGTCAGTATATAATAGCAGTTAGTAGAATAAAAACAAAATAAATTTCATTCATTACTGGAAAATTTCTAATGAAGAAAAGAAATATATGAAAATTAAAAAAAATATTTTAGCAATAAAATTGTGTAGCTCTGTCCTGGATATATCAGCAATAATCCATTTTTTTGTGATTTTATTTGTATAAATGAATTGAGTTTAGCTTAATGTAAATGAAATAAATAAAATAAAATAAAATAATGTAAATAATGTAAATGAAATAAATTTTCAATAATGTAAATGAAATAAATAAAAGTCAAAAGATGGTACTGACAGATACATAGAAATGAATAAAATAAGACAAATATAAACAGAATGAGAAAGACAATGTATCTGTGTGTGTATGTGCGTGTAGATAGATAGATAGATAGATAGATATGACCAGACTGAGATAGATAGATAGATAGATAGATAGATAGATAGATATAGATATAAACAGTTTGACAGACAGATAGATAGATATAAACAGTTTGACAGACAGATAGATAGATATAAACAGTTTGACAGACAGATAGATAGATAGATAGATAGATAGATAGATAGTTTTGAACAAACTGAGATAGATAGATAGATAGATAGATAGATAGATAGATAGTTTTGATAGATAGATAGTTTTGAACAAACTGAGATAGATAGATAGATAGATAGATAGATAGATAGTTTTGAACAAACTGAGATAGATAGATAGATAGATAGATAGATAGATAGATAGATAGATGAACAAACTGAGATAGATAGATAGATAGATAGATAGATGTGAACAAACTGAGATAGAAAGATAGATAAATAGATAGATGTGAACACACTGAGGTAGATAGATATATAGATAGGTTTGAACAAATTGAAATAGATAGATAGATAGATAGATAGATAGATAGATAGATAGATAGATATGAACAGAGAGGTAGATTAGATAGATAGACAGATGTGAACACACTGAGATAGATAGATAGATAGATAGATAGATAGATAGATAGATAGATAGATAGATAGATAGAATAAGCCAACCAACCATTTTTCCAGCAACCTGAGCAATGGGCAGTAATTATTTTATGGGAGCCATTTAGTTCTGATAAAAGCCATTTGTAATCCCCTTATAGAAAGAATGCACTGCTATTGTACAACATTTATTTAATAACAGCAAAATTGATATGGAAGACACAGCATCAATTTGTTTATCATTAATTGTCAGTACATTGAGTAATATCCCCCCCCCCCCCACCGGTTCCTATCTTTATTTAACAGTATAAAAATAAACAGAAATAATGTAAAAAATTCAAGTGTGGACAGCCTACCATTGATATTTCAGCAATCCGATGTGACACTCCTTTTAGTTTTGTGACAAAATTATAAGTGGACATTTGAGATCCTTGTGAATGCTGCACTGGTTTGCATGAAGGCCACAAATGCTACATTTAATTTTTTTTTAAAATTAGATCATCTTACTTCCATATAATCCTAGAAATCTAAATAGAATTATAAAATTCTGCGATACAGACATCAGGGAGTCCTGACGATCATGTTTTCTTTTCTTCTCTTGTATATATAATTCCATTAACAAATATATTATTTAGTTTGAGGAAGTTTTTCTAGAAGACATAACATATAACATAGAATTTTTTCCACTTGTCATTCATTTGCCATCAAAAATTGTTTTTTATATAAATATTAGCCACCACTAATCTCTCTCTCTCTCTCTCTATATATATATATATATATATATATATATATATTCACTACTGAATATATAAAATATATATATAAAATATATACATTACTGGCCATAATTATTAGGCCACCCCAGTCTTTTAAAAAAATGATACATTTCATATTATTTTTTAGTATTTATTGCCAAGTGAATAATTGTAAATGAAAATAGAATAGTTCTTTTGTTAATATTGCACAATAACATGTGCATCAAATGAATTTATAAATATTTAATAATTACCTATATTGCAGTTTCATCAATGAAAGAATGAAAAATATTTAGGGTAATTCGAATGAGTTCATTTTGCTTCCTTACCTTGTAAAATTTTTCAAAGTAATAATAACAAAAGAACCATTTTATTTTCATTTAGAATTATCCACTTAAAAAGTTATATGAATTACATAATTTTTTTTACAAAACTGGGGTGGCCTAATAATTATGGCCAGTAATGTATATATTTTAATATAACTATTATATTTGATGCTATGTGTGCAATAACAAGGTCTTGGAGAGGATGGAAATGATAAGGAAACTGATACTTAACTTCAGGAAAACACAGCTGAAATTTCTTGGACATGTAATGAGGAAGAAGTGCTTGGAGAATATGATACTCATGGGAGAGAAAGGTGAAAGGAAAAACAGAGGAAATAATTTACTTGATGGACATAAGCAGGTGGATGGTTTGGGAGGGGTAACAGAAGAAGAACTGTTAAGAGCTACAAGTGATAGAAAGTTGTGGAGGACCATGATTGCCTACGCCCTGAAGAAGAGAAAATTTCTAGTTCAAAGATTTTAATCAGTGAGACTGTTTTCACATCATGAATAGTTAAAGATCAATAGAGAGAATAAAAGCAAATAGGGTATTGTTTTTCGTTTGAAAGAGATCCGTTGAACCCTGTTACACCTGAAGGATTTAATACGTCTTGGTGAGTTGTTAGAGAAAGCAAATAATTTTATAAATCTGGATAAATAAGGAACCTGGGAGAAAAAAAAAGCAAAAGGAAGAATGGGTGAGAAAAATTATGAAGACAAAAGGGATTCATTTTTAGACTTTTGTCTTGCTTTGTTGGATGTGTGTTGTGGTGCATTGGATATCGGCTCGGAACGAGAAATCATGGAGCCGAGTTCGAATTCCAGCTGAATTCACTGCATTAACTTACACACAAATACCCTTGGGAAAGGTATTAATCCATCTCTTCCTTCCAGTTATGGGTTAAATAACAGGACAGATTGGGTTCTATAGCCTTGGTCAGCAACCAGTCTACCGCAGAAAGCAATGGCAACCTACTACGGGATAATATTCTGCCCAGTCAGTCATGTCTCTTTTGAGACATGATCGCCCAAGCCTGTATCACGTATGGCACTTAACTGACTGACTGACTTGCTTTGTTGTATAGTTTTTTTAGCTTTTTTCTCTATTTCTGTTTCTTGCCAGTAATGTGAAACTAAAATTTAAAGATGGCTACTTTGATCATTTGATTATTTATTTATTTCTAACAAAACCTGTTGGTTTTTATTGCTTATTTTTTTCTTGTCACTCTTTTTCCTGCTAGGGATTATATATCAAAATTAGAGAGTAAAGTTTTGTTTCTTCTCGGTGGTAAGTTTATTTATAGGATTGTTTTTTCTTTGTTTTGTTTTAATATTTTCTTCCTTTTTTTTCTGTTGTTTTTCTTTCAATTCTTTCAATGTTTTAAATCAAGTGCTGTCAAATAATTTTACTCATAATGTTTAATGGGGAGGAAAGATAAACAATTGGGCGGGCCTTTCCCTAGCATCAACAGTCCCCCATACACAGAGAAACCTACACCCATCTTCTTTGGGAGTAAAAACTTCCTTGTGCCTTTAGGGTATTTTAAGCAAAAGAACAAAAGTGGGTACAGAAAAGACGTCCTTTAAATTTTGTTTTTTTTTTAACATGGAGTATCAATTTATTAAGCTTTAATACAATGCTTATATAGTAAGGTATGTTAAAATCAACATTTTAGTTCACAATTATTTTATTGATAGTCATACTTTTGATATTTTATATGTAAAGAAAATTTACCAAAAAGCGATCTTAGGTTATTGGTGCAGTGGATATCGGCTCGGAACGAGAAATCAGGGAGCTGAGTTCAAATTCCAGTTTGAATTCATTGCATTCACTTAAGTGCAAATACCCTTGGGAAAGGTATTAATCCGTCTCTTCCTTCCAGTTATGGGTTGAATAACAGGACAGATTGGGTTCTATAGCCTTGGCTGGCAACCAATCTACCACAGAAAGCAATGGCAACCTACTGCGGGATAATCTTCTGCCCAGTCAGTCATGTCTCTTTCGAGACATGATCGCCCAAGCGTGTTTCACGTATGGCACTTAACTGACTGACATTCTGTACGAGGCACGGTTTTTAGAAATAGTAAGTACTAGCAGTATAGCCTGGCATTGCTCGGGTGTAATGAAAGCTTTAAAACTTATCCATGGTCCTGAGGCTCAGACTCTTTGGACATTGGCACGAAAGACTAAAAAGCAATCGTTGTTTCCAGTTAAAGCGAAACCATAGACTGAAAAAAAAATGAATGGATGAAAGTTAAATTTTGATTTTCTGATATCAATATCAAATTTTCTGCACTATTGTAAGAACTGCAACCTTGAAACTTCAGAATATCGTTTCTTATGTCTTTGTCTATGAGTGTATCAAATTTGATTAAAATCGGACCACTCCTTCTATAACCCGATTTTTTTGATTTTCGATTTTCAATATTTATTGGGGGTATCTCAACACAAAACCTAGCTAAGAACACTCACAGACGCTTCTAGTACAACTGTGTAAATTTTCAAGAAAACCGGTTCAGCTGTTTTGGAGTCTATAGGTAATGGACACACGCAGACACAGACACACACACACACACACACACACACACAGACAAAGTTCAATTTATAAATAAGTTTAGATAGATTTAGATTTAGATTTGTATTCTGTAGTCTCTCCCTGATCTAGAAAACTTAGCAAGCCGCTTTCATTCTGAAACATGTCCACTAATTAGAAATCTAAAGTGGGCATTTGTATTTTGATATATGTCCCTTAATTATATGTCCCTATGTGGGCATTTTCATTCTGGACTATGCCCACTAATGAGAAGTCTTTCCGTTCTGGATTCTGACCCAAATTAGAAATCTTCAGGGGATATTGTATTTTGAAGTAGCTCCCTAATTAAGAAACTTACAGAGTTATTTGGATGATGGAATATGTCCCTTATGTCACAGTGGAGTAATGAATAATAGCTCGGATTAAGTAATCAGAGAGCTGAATTTGATTTCTACTTGAATTCCTTATATTTACTTACATGCTAATATGCTTCAGAAAGGTGTGAATACATCTCTTCTTCCCCCTATCTATGGGTAAATAGCAGGACAGACTGGGTTCTATAGCCTTGGTTGGCAACCAGTCAACCACAGTAAGAATTGGCAACCTACTGCAAGAAAATCAGTTATTCGCCTTATGGCTGGGAAGAAGTTTTTAGTTTTGGTTAGTAATCTTCCTTGAGATGGTGTCTTGTATATAAAAAAAAACACCCAGATGTAAGGCCGGTGATCAATGTTTGTATCAGCCATCAAAAGAAGTCTATGATGTCCACTCATACCATGAGGGTCTGAGTACAGCAATGCTTGATCATGTTCTGTGGGGTGGGATTGTCAATGGATTTTTTGACCAACCATCCATTGGTCAAAGGAGGATTATGATATCTCTTAATTAGAAGGAACTTGTATTCTCAGATTCTTTTGAATATTAGGGGAATTTTAAGCAGGGCACAAGGATAACTTGTAAGAAGACTGACTTGTCATACACCCATTCACAGTTAGATCAACCAAATGCAGATGACAATTCTTCTCCTGTAGCTTCTTTTCTTGCACTTCCTGCCTGTGGAACTTGCTTCTATATTCTTGCTTTCCTGACGGCTACAACCTCCAGCAATTTAAATGCAATGCCAATACTCATCTCTTAATCACTTGACTCTATTTCTTTCTACCCCACCCTGTATATCTTTTTCTTTCTCGTTATCTTTGCAACTGTCATCACACCTATATTCCCATCCTGTAAATGGTTTGTCTTTCTCTTTACTCTCCTCCTATCTAATTTATTTATTCTCATGTAGCCCCCTGCACATCAGTGGTATTACTACCTTGCTTGGGATGATATGATTAAAAAAAAAATTCATTGACTTTTAATGGTAGTAAAGTATTAATAATAGGACAGTCAAGATATCAATTGTTGCAGTAGAAATATAGGGAATTTCAGACTCATTCATTTATCAGAGAATGAACATAAAATAACATTTTCTTATTATTATTCTATTTCATCTATGTATTGTGTCCCTTGATCATAGTTCTCCACAGCTTCCTATCCTTTTTAGCTCTTATTATATTTTATATTTTTATCTTTCCTAATCCTTGCTTTGTTGTCTACTCGAAATCACTAGATAAATTATGCATTGGTTTCCACTGATACAACTGGCCTTCAATATGTCCAGTGAGTATCAAATTTTCCAAGCCCAGTTTCCTCATTATGTGCCCTAGAAATTTCAATGTTATCTATTAATGTCCTTTTTGTTTCCATTTTCTCTTAAAATTTTGGTGTTGCTCACACATTTGAGTCCGCAGTATTCTATGCATTTTACTGTTGCTTCAAGTCTCTTCTGCATCCATGAGACAATTGTCCAGCATTTGCTATCATATACAAGGACTGATGTTACTGGTAACAGTTCAGTACTCTTCTTTATTTGAAACTAGCAGTTTAGCCCGGCGTTGTTCGAGTGTAATGAAAGCTTTAAAACTAATCCATGGTCCTGGAGCTCAGACTCTTTGGACATTGGCACGAAAGACTAAAAAGCAATAGTTGTTTCCAGTTAAAGTGAAACTGTAGACTGAAAGAAAAATGAATGGATGTAAGACAAATTTTGATTTCCTGGCATCGATATCAAATAAGTTTTTTTCGTCGTAAACTGAATTTTGAAGGCTAAATAAGTCCCCTGAGTAAATGGTATGACGGCTGAGACTAAGAACTACAATTATACCTACTTAGAGCCAAACCCTAAGCAAAAACTAAAATAAAAGGGCTGAAAAACTGATTTTGATCAGACCCAGTATCTTGCCTTTATATATATATATATATATATATTATCGATTTTCTGCACTATTATAAAAACTGCAACCTTGAAACTTCTGAATATCGTTTCTTACATCTTTGTCTATGAGTGTATCAAATTTGATTAAAATCGGACCACTCCTTCTATAACCCGATTTTTTCGATTATCGATTTTCGATATTTATCGGGTGTACCTCAACACAAAATCTAGCTAAGAACACTCGCAGATGCTTATAGTACAACTGTGTAAATTTTTAAGAATATTGTTTCAGCCATTTCGAAGTCTATAGGTAATGGACACACACACACACACACACACACACACAGAGACAAAGTTCCATTTATAAATAACTTTAGATAGATTTAGATGATATTTCCCTGTTTCTTGATACTTTGTTTAGCTTTTAGAAAGCATATCAAATCCTTGTTGCCAATTGTATGCTTTGGCCATTGTACACTCTGGACTTCCTCAGGAGCCTGTTGAGAACACTGAAATGAACAGCAGGAGTGCCTGCCCATATATGACAGCAGTATTCTATGCACAGATGGATGGTTAATTTGTATATGTGCAAGACGTAAGTGCTTATGGCTCTCCCCAACTTTGTATTGTTATAGTTCTTATAGGCAACAGAAAAATCACCTGCTATCTTTCCCAAGAAGTTATTACAATTCACAGATTTAAAAAAAAAAGAAAGCTGTGGAGATCAATGACTAATAATGCCCTTAAGAGATATTTCATTAAAAATTAGTAAATTTTAGATCAGAATTTCTGATATATATATTCTTATAGGGTTGTTCCAACAAGAGAAATTGGTACAGAATAAAAAGTGTGAAAGGCTGTGAATGTTTTGTTTAAAGTGTATATTTATAGTTGTTGTTATTATACATGTTATGATACTTTAAGTGTCCATAATGGTATTTAATGGTATTTTGTCCATAATGGTATATACTTTACAAGTCCATAAATATCATTATGGACAATTAACGTATACATATATATATATATATATATATATATATATATATATATATACTGTAATGGTTGTTGCAATGTTTTTAAATTCATAGTATCACTACAAAAAAGATTTCTCATGTTTCGAAGCCAGCCCATTATGTTTTGGCTTCATCCTCAGGTGATTTTTTTTTTTTAGGATGAAGCCAAAATATAATGGGCTGGCTTCGACACATGAGAAATCTTTTGCGTAGTGATACTATGAATTCAAAAACATTGTAACAAGCATTACAGTATAATGCTCTACATTTGTATCGAGCACTCTTTATAAAAGTAAATGCATGAACAAAAAGGTAAATAAACCTACGAGTTCAACAGCTTAGTTACAATATATATATATATATATAGTTATCCGCAGACAGATCTGTTTTGCTGTATCACAGCTCATCAGTACAGTTAGACATCCAATTGCTTTTTAGCAAGGATTGAAACCCGACCAAATTAGCGTCAGTCGGCAATTCTAGCTCTGAGCTACAGACTCTTGGTAGAAGGAGGCAGACTTTTTAGTATCTATATTATTATTATACACGCATATATGTATATATATAAATGAAGTGAGTCAAAAATATCTTATCACATATACCTGTTAGAAATACCACATATATAGTAGTAAGACATTGGTGGTAGTGTTGTCTTCATCTAGCTAATATCTTACCATTATGTGACGGCAGTATTTCTGCTGGACCTTGTGTGTATATGTAAAAACTTATATTGACGACACATTTCATCTTCATTACATTTTTTTTATTAAAGCTGCCAATTTCTGGTGGATGCACACACACACACACACACACACACACACACACACACACACACACATGTTGGGGACCCAGAATATGTCCAGAGGAAAAACATGAACTTGGGTATTAGTGAAACATATATATTTAACAAGAGAACAAATACAAAGTGTGTTACACGTCAGTCGGACTGTCAAGTATTAGACCAGGGTGACTCATCTCAACTCAACTCAACTCCGAGAGGCATTTTCTCTTGGTATTTATAATAGTTGGAATTGTTCATTTTAGTCCAAAAAGGATAGGTTTCATAACAATAAACATATTTTATAATTTTGCAAGGGGTACAAAATTTTCTGATGGCATTAAAAAGGATAAGACCAAATTTATTATTCATAATTTTAAGACAAACACTAATAAAAGAAAAACTGATAAAAAATAAAAAACAAATGCAGCTAAGCAGTTTTGACCTCACTTCACAGAGCCAAAATGAGGTCAGAAATTAACATGAAATTGGTAAAAAATAAATTAATAATGATGGAAGATGATTTAGATGGAAATAACATTCAGTTCAAACAAACACTCCCTCTGTTTACAGAGCGAGAGCTGTCTAGACCAAAGGTAAATCGTTTCCAACATCTTTAAATGATGGTTTCTATAAGCATGACGTAAGGTGGTTAATAATTTTGTGGAGTTTATGGCACAAGTTGGATTATTTATGCAATGCTCAACAATCAAAGACTTAATTCCCCCAATTGGAATGTTCCATTCCTAATTTTCATAGGTATATGTTGTGGCATTCTGGTATCTAACCACTGGGTTGTTCTACCTATGTAGTCAGTATCACAACTACATTTAAATTGATAAATAACGTTATTAATATAGTGGAGAGGAAGAACATCCTTATGGAAAGGACTCAAAATAGATCTAGTCGCAAATAAAACATGCACTTTGGCAGAGAAATAACAATTCTCTACTGCAGAAGAAAGTTACTTGGTGAATTTCTCACTTACTGTACCTCGCCATGGCATACGAGCATAAATAGGGTATTTATTCAACATGGCTGGTTTATGTTTATCAGAACTTAGAAATTTACCTACTAATTGCGGACATAATCACATCCAAGGGATACCAATTATTGGACAAGGTTTTACAGATCCTTTCCTCATCCAATTTTAATTTAGTGCAAATCATTAGGGCTCTATGTGTTAAAGTCTCAAATTTATGCATCTCAGGAAATATATAGTTGGTTTACAGTATATAAATGTAAGGTAAAAAAATGGAGCTTTAGTTACCAATGTTTCAAGAAAATGTTAACATGGAATTATTTTCAATTTCCAATCTATATTTCAATGCAGAACGCAAATTTTTTTTTTAATTATTTCACCCCGAGCAAGGCGGAAATGCCACTGATGTGCAGGGGGCTACATAACTGTAAAAAGATTAATTAGAAAAGAGTGAGGAGTACAAACTAGTTAGAAAGGAGCAATAGAAAGCTGAGAAAGCAGGTGTGATGACACATACATAGGTGGAGAGAAGGGAAGGTTATACGGGGGTGGGGAGAGAGCTAGAGTCCAGTGGTTAGTAGATGAGTATTGACTTTGCATTTAAATTTCTGGAGGTTGTAGCCGCCAGGAAAGCAAGAATATGGAAGCGAGTTTCACAGGCGGGAAGTGCGAGAGAAGAAGCTGCAGGAGTAGAATTGTCGTCTACATTTGGTTAACCTGACTGTGAATGGGTGGGACCCAGTTGCCAGTCTGGCTGCATGAGTAAACACCTGTTGAGGAGGCACCAGTGACTTAAGTTCGTCTGAGCAGAAGCCATGAAAGTATTTATAGAACAGACAAAGGGAGGCCACATTTCGACGGTGGGGAAGTGGCTGCAGTCGTGCCGCCAGATCAGTACCTATCACATTACAAACTCTCCTTTGGAGCCTGTCAAGAACACTGAGGAGAACGGCAGGGGCGCCTGACCATAAATGGCAGCAGTACTCCATGCACGGACGGATGGTTTAAAAAGGAGAAAAATGTATGAGCCTCAATTTGATTATCAAAGAGGTAAAAATTGTCATCAACGTACTGATGATACAACAACAGTTTCACAGTACTAGATAACAATTCTTCTTCTTCTATGTGCCCTGTCCTTTCAGGACGTAGGCGATCATGGTTCTCCACGTCTCCCTATCCCTGGTGGCTCTTAGTATGTTTTCTCCTGTTACACCTCGCAACCTCTGTTCCGTCATCCACCTGATCAGTCCCAGCAAATATGTTATCTGCTGCTTTCCTCTGTCTCTTTTTCCTTCTATCTGGCCTGTCAGTATCAGGTTCTCCAGGACCTCCTTCCTCATTGCATGTCCCAGGAACTTCAGTTGTCTCTTCCTGATGCTCACTATTAATTTTCTTTTCTTTGCCATTCTTTCAAACACCTCATTGTTGCTCGCATGCTCGGTCCACAACATCCACAGCATCCTTCTCTAGAACCACATTTCTGCTGCTTCAAGTTTTTTCCTCATTTTCAATGATATTGCCCAGCATTCACTACTATATTGAAGTACTGACATCACATAGCAATCTAGTACTCTATTCTTTGTTTCTAGTGAAATTTTCTTGTGTCTTAGTACTTTACTCAGCTTCTGGAACACGTCCTTTAATTGGTTTTCATAAAAACCTACAAAAATATTCGCCATGGTTAGCCCCAATGCTGAACCCATCAAGATGCTATCTATTTGTCTATAGATGACATCATTGAACTGAATTCAGCTAATGTGACAGCAAATTTCATTAACTCCACAAAAATATTTTCAGGAATGTCAGAAAGTGACACAAGTGAAAAGGTTTCTGATGTCATAGAAACACTTAAATTTATTTGCTACTTTAGAGTGTTGCATGTGTTCCACAAACATAAAGGAATCATTAATGTATTCTTTACTGTAATGTTCCAAAACTGGTTGCAACAATGTTGCAATCCATTTAGCAAACTTTTGTTAAGCTGAACCCACCATCAATAAGATGGGTCGTAGCTGTATATCTACCTTACAGATTTTAGGTAAACTATATACGCATAAACAAATAGATCCTGACAGCCTAATCTAATTAACTATATTTCAAGAAAAACACCACTTTTGAACCACTTTACTAAACATCCCTGAAACTTATTTTCCAAAAATGCTGCTGAGACATGGCTATTTATAGGACCCAACTTAACAAATTTTCTTGTCGGTTGTTTATAACCATTTCATTAAGCTTCATTTATTACCATAACATGTTTACATTTGATGACATTACAATACATTTCAGTACAAATATGGTTATTTGCGTGAATCGAAAATTGTGTTATATAGACTTGATTTGACTTTGTTTAGACTGTTGGTTATTGGTGGTCGAGAGGTCTAACATGTGCCAGAACAATTGGTGGCTTCCCCTATGTGGATAGGGGTCGCAGGTTCGAATCCTGCCGAATGACACACATTATCATAACAAAAATTTATCGTAAATAATCAGGCTGGTAGAAATAAATAAATATATATATATATATATATACATATATATATATATATATATATATATATATGTATATGTATATATATATATGTATATGTATATATATATATGTATATGTATATATATATATACGAATTAATAACATTTAATGATCCCTTATTTGTCCCACCACTTTCCTTGAGATTGCATTTATCCATCAGAATTGTTTAAAGAAATCATATTTTTCACACATACATATATACATATATATATAATGTGTGTATTTTGGCAGCATTTTTTAATTAATACAGGTTTCATTGAATAATATAGACAAGTTCTGTCTATTTATTTTGTGTAAGATCTGTTCTTATGATCTGATTAGCTTGATAGTGTTGTCATGGAAAGACGATAAGACATCGCAATAATTGTTGATTTTTTTATCAGGTCTGAGCTTTCGGCTTACATAAGCCATTATCAAAGGATGAACATTTAATGTTCAGTGAACATAAAACATTTAAATTATTATTAACAGACTAGAGTTATACAGAGAAAATTAGACAGGTCCATTTTTTGTGTAGCACATGGCTGTAGGCCGAGAAGTAATGATGGTAGTGGGTTTTTGTTCAATTGAGTGTTAGTGGCATGAGGGATTGGTCTGGGAACTGCTGCTACTATGGTGTAGGGGGTAAGTATAATGACTATGACCTCTCCCGTCGATTATAGGCATTGAAGTATGTTAGTAGAGGTGTCGAAATTTATTTTATTTAGGCTAGGTTTAAACTGTTTGATGTAGATAGCTTCTAGAATTTTAAGTTTTCGTTTATTATTTTCTTGTCTAAGTATATGCGTATTTTCAACAAGTGTTTTCCTAAGAAGTGTGTGTTGATAGCCGTGGTGTTTTAAATGTCGGAATATGTTAGAATTTTCATTTAAGTGCAATGTAAGTCATCTGCGAAAGTGAGTTAGTAGTATGTCCAATGTAGGTATTATTTAGTTTGTTAGAGATACATTCTCAAAAGGGGCATTTGAATTTATACACTACATTGTTTTTTTGCAAATCGCTAATAGTGGGGGAGGAGTCATTGCGGACGATTGAGTTGGATGTTGTGGATTTAGCATAGTATATGATAAATTTAATTCTTTTGTTGGGGTCTGTCGGAGAGATATTAGTGTTTATGAGTTTTTTAGGATATTTTCATCTAGTTGGTAGTTGGTGTGCATTTGGCTACGATATAAGAGAGTGATATGTTTGGGGTTGGTTGGGCTATTACTATGTGTTGTTTTTTTCGTGTTCAGGTTTGTAAGGAAATGTATTTGTTCATCAATTATGTAGTTAGGAAAATTATTGTTGTTGAGTGTCTGTTTTATGTTTTTTAGTTCACTGTGGAAGATGTGTTTTGTATATTATATAAAAATATAGATATATATTTTCATAATTAAATTTTTTTTTTTCATAATTCTATAAAAATATACATATAAATTTTAAATATAAATATAAATTTTAAATATAAATATAAATTTTTTCATAATCCTATAAAAATGTAGATATAAATTTTCATAATTAAATATAAATATATATATATATATATATATATATATATATATATATATATATATATATCATATGAAAATACAGGTATATATTTTCATAATTAAATAAATATATAAATATATATTTTCATAATTATATGAATATATAGATATATACAATTATATAGAAGTAATAGAAATATATATAGAATGCTAAAAATATTTTAGTTTTAAGGTTTGGTATAATAATGAGTTAAAGTTTTAAATATCAGTGTTGACCTAAAGATTGCATTGAAACATGAAACAGATTGTCACTGCTTGGTGTTTACTTCACTGACTACTTGTGTGTGTATATATTTAAGTACAAAAGTCTGCCTCTTTCTACTGAGAGCCCATAGCTCAAAGGTAGAATTGCTGACTGATGCCAATTCGGTCGGGTTTCAATCCTGGGTAAAAAGCAATTGGATGTCTAACCATACTGATGAGCTGTGATGCAGCAAAACAGATCTGTCTGCAGATGACTATATATATATATATAATATTATTATTAAACACTACAGACATTTTGTCAGTTAATTTTATTTATAGGTTTTTCAAAATTGTGGATAATCCTTCCCAGATATGATAAAATATAGTTTTAAAACATTGTATACTTATCAGTTAAATGCTTCACCTCCGCCACCTTCAGATGGAATAACGAGTGTGCTTTTATTATTTTTTCCCTGTCCATTATTTCACGTCATTCGTCTCATAATTTGTTTCCCCGTTTACAGTTCTGACAAGAGGGGATGAAACTGGTTAACTGGTGTTTTTCGTTTTAAAATTTATCATGGCCTATAATAAAAAATTTCTTGCCAGTAACCCCATAATATGTTTTTGTACCATCAAAAATATATTTACATATATATATGTTTAACTATCGCCCGGTTCACACTCCACCTGCATCTATTGAACAGGTGAAGAGGCTCATCCCTTGTTTTCTGTTTAGGATGCGGTTTCCGGTTTTCTCTTCTCTTTCCTAATCTTCTCACTCTTATGTAGCCCCCTGCATATCAGTGGCGTTACCGCCTTGCTTGGGGTGATATGATTAAATATATATATATATATATATATATATATAACATGCAGATGGATGCAAATGCATACAGGCACATAATAATATAACACTCAGCTACTTGTTTCAAAGTACACCTGTCTGATCAGGTGGCTAGTGAATCCCTGTTGCAGACGTCTACTCAGGAACATTTTTGTTTATTCAATGCCCATATAGTCTACCTGTTGTATATACTGCAAACTACGTTGACTAGACTGCAGTTAAAGATTTTAGGGCTTATGACCATATCAAACTGAAAACACCAGTTCTCGCTCGATCACCAAAGTTAAGCAACGTTGAGCCTGGTCAGTATTTAGATTATTGACCGCTTGGGAATACCAGGTGGTATTAGCGTTTAGTGACGGATGTGCGTTGTGGTGCAGTGGATATCAGCTCGGAAAGAGAAATTGGTGAGCCGAGTTCGAATTCCAGTTGAATACCCTGCAGTCACTTAAGCACTGGTACCCTTAAAAAATGTATTAATCCGTCCCTTCCCTCCAGTTATGGATTAAATAACAGGGTAGGACTTGGGGACCCTGCTCTTAAAAACAAATATCAATGAATCTTGATACTCGAAAAGAAAAAAGTATTACTAGACACAAAACTTATATAAAAATAATAATAAATTGTTGAAAGAAAAAGGTATTACCAGCAATGAATAAAAAAAATGTAGTTGGCAATAAATGACCCGCCGAGGTTGATATGCCATAAAACAAAACAACCAACCAACCAACCAACCAACCAACCAACCAACCAACCAACCAACCAACAGGGAACGACAACATCATCTGGTGGGACCAATAGTTTGAGCAAGGACAGTACGCTTATGCTCTTGATCATGATGACGTGTGACATTGTGCTATGAAAAATTTTGTTGACTTGCAAAAAGTTCTGTGTAGCAAATTTTGCTCACAAGTCTTTGATCAACGTACTATACGGTTTTGTAGCACTTTCTAAAGGTGACATAGGCTAGGATCGTTTCCCCAGGTCAATAACATAAAGAAGTGACAAATTGACAATGGTGAGATTTGAAACCAGGTCTCATGATTGGAAAGCACGGATTCTTATCACTCTCCCATGTGCACAGTTCATATACATGCATGCATACAAACATATACATACACATACATAAATGTATACATCCATATATACATTATGACTGGCCACTCGTATTAGTGGATACCTGTCTACCAGGGTGGTTAGCTAATCCCCATTGTAGACGCCTGCTCAGGCTCACTTGTTTTTTTTTTCAACACCCAAAGAGCCCACCTGTGGTTTATACTGCAATTATGCTGAGCAGACCATAGTTACAGTTTCTGGGAGAGAGCATGTTATCTGGTGTGACTGACAGTCTGAACAAAGCCAGTCACAATGACTTGTGACTTTGAGCTAGCCCAACCATCAACAGCTACTCAAAGAGAACCATCTACACAATTTCGCTCACAAGGCTTGGGTCAATCCATGGTATGTTTTTCAGGCACTTTCCAAAGGTGTGGCACACTGGAATGGTCTCCTCCAGATCAATAATATCAAGGTCACCTTCCTAACAAACTGACCCTGGTGAGATTTAAACCTAGTCTTCATGGTCAGAAAGCGATTGTTCTAACCACTCGGCCATGCTCTCATATATATGTATATATATATATATATATACATGCACATATACATACATACAAACATGCATACATGTATACATACATACATACATACATACATACATTTGATATATACATATAGACATGCATATATATGTACATACACATATAAATACTTACACACATCTAATCTAAATCTGTCTAAACTTATTTATAAATGGAACTTTGTCTGTGTGTGTGTGTGTGTGTGTGTGTGTCTCTGTGTGTGTGTGTGTGTGTGTGTGTGTCCGTTACCTATAGACTCTGAAACGGCTCAACCGATTTTCTTGAAAATTTACACAGTTGTACTATAAGCATCTGCGAGTGTTCTTAGCTAAGTTTTGTGTCGAGGTACTTCTCATAAATATTAAAAATCGATAATTGAAAAAATCCAGTTATAGAAGGAGTGGTCCGATTTTAATCAAATTTGATACACTCATAGACAAAGACATAAGAAACAATACTCAGAAGTTTCAAAGTTGCAGTTCTTACAATAGTGCAGAAAATCAATAATATATAAAAGGCAAGATGTTTGTGTGTGTCTGTTTATCTGCCTGTATGTCCTTTATACAAATCCACAATTTTTATCTGATTCTCACCAATCTTCACACAAATATTCTTTAGGCTGAGTCTGAGCTCCAGGACCATGGATTAGTTTTAAAGCTTTCATTACACCCGAGCAACACCAGGCTATACTGTTAGTGCATACATATATGCATACATATATAGATATGTGTGTGTGTGTGTGTGTGTGTGTGTGTGTGTGTGTATATATATATATATAAAAATGAAGAAACTAAACTTGACTTGCACTTGAGATCAAGTAACAGGGAGTTGTCTGTTTCTGTACTGGAACAGCTGAGCCAAACAGAGCTTGCCATAATAAGTAGATTACCTCCCTTGTATACCCAGCAAGTCCACCCACTAACCTAACTTTTGCTACCTCCAAAGAATTCATCTCTCCCCTGCTTTCTTTCAGCTGAAAAAATAATATAAACAAATGAAATAAAGGAAACAAAACAAGAAAAGGAAAAAAACAAAAAAAACAAAAACAAAAAAGCAACCATATTAAATCCCTCCCTAACAACCACTTTTTCTTTAATGGGAGTGTTTATAACTGTGTATTTGTTACTTATAACATACAGCTAAAATACTTTATTCACCTTTCTTGTTTTGTCGGCCATTTTCCTTTTCAGCAAGAGAGAAGATGGAAAATTATGTGGGCAAGTGTTTCGCCCTCTTAGAAGATCTAGTGACAATTCTTGCAGACGATGGATGTTACAATTGGATAGGGTGAGCTGATCAAAAAGGAGTCCAAATGTGGGTAGATTCTCCTTCCCAGGCTTCTGGGCTAAGGCATTATGTGCTTGGCTGATTTCTCTCAGGTTAAATTAGCTAGATGGTTGGTTGGATGGCTGGGTAGATGAATGGTTGACTGGGCAAATAGTGGGACTGAATCTGGTTTCATTTGAACAATTGTATAATTGGGTGGACTAATGTGTGTGTAAGTACAATATTTACACTGTATATATATATATATATATATATATATATATATGTTGTGTACTAATATGCTTGTCAGTATAATATTCTTATATAAGCTGCATGGTATGAATATATGTAATATGAGGGGGTGTTGAAAAGAAGGGTTCATGATCAAATTTACTACTTGAATACTGATCGAATGACCAGACTTCTGTGAGGAACGATTTTTTTCAACAGCATGTGAACTTTTCAGTATTCCTCATATGAATGATGTTTATGCTGAAAAGTATATATTTACACTCCCACACCCACACTCAACCCATACACATACACACCTATAGCATATATATATATATATATATATATATATATATATAACATAGTGATGATCCACGTATACTGTCTTAACATGTATAGGAAATCTACTAAAAAGTTCTAAGTTAAAAATGTATTTTTTTGACCTGTATTCCCCATAGCCCAACACTTCAATCAACTGGGACACACATTAGAAAACTGCAAATGTTTACTAATAGATTCTGATTTTAGTTCTACATACTCCCACAGAAAGAAAGAAAATACTGGATTTTAAAATTAAATACATACAGGCTAGGGTTAAATAGGGACTAAGGTGTTTTGAATCTTTATAAATATTTCAATAGTTAAACATTTTTTAGATACACTTAAAAATTTTTTCTTTAAAACAACATTTATAAGTATTATTAAAGGTAGATTTATGTCTACAAATATTAAAAATATCTGTCGCTTTCTGCGTCACGTGATGTAAACAATCTCTTGGACAAACGCTCCTCGCGAAAACGTTTCTAATTTAAATTTTAAAATCATTTGTTTCTGATGAAAGGCCGAGGACGGTCTGAAATATCAAATATAATAATAGAAATAAATAAACACTGTCAAAAAAATACATTTTTAAACTTACAACTTTTTAGTAGTTTTTCCTATATATATATTAATGAATATTTGGGCAGCAATCTTCTTTTTTAAACATGTTTTTTTAAAAATGGCCAACAAGGAAGATTTTATTATTTTTTTTTTATTTTACCAGTATTCTTACATGTTTCCTTTTTACTGGAGATGAAAAAGTGTTCCATTATTTTTGACTTTCCAAGCACTTTCTGCTGCTTTACTGGCCAATTTCAAGTATGTCATTTTTCCGCTGTTATTATTTTATTCTCATGTTTTAACTGTCGTATAATTTTTGTGTTTGTGAAAAGGTGCATTCTTTAAAGCTATCTTGTGATGTGTGTGGCTGGGTTATTGTGTGAACATCTGTCTATTTTTAAAAAACTTTCAAAACTTGATTTCTACTGTTAAATAATGTAACGTTGCTGGTGTAAGAAAATTGTTTAATATATAGTATCTTTGTTAAGGGTTCTTGAAAATTATGGGTTAATAAATGTTTTTTTTTTATTGTAATATTTTTCAGTTTCAAGGTTGCAGTTCTTACAATAGTGCAGAAAATTGATAATATATATATGTATAAATCGATACCACAAAATCAAAATTTGACTTACATCCATTCATTTTTCTTTCAGTCTATGGTTTCGCTTTAACTGGAAATATTTTAGTCTTTTGTGCCAACGTCCAAAGAGTTTGAGCTCCAGGACCATGGATTAGTTTTAAAGCTTTCATTACACCTGAGCAATGTCGGGCTATACTGCTAGTTTATGATAAGAAACACAATCTTGTACATGGCATTGAAACTCATACACTATGTTAGTCATCATTAGTTGAGATCTGATTGGGTTATTTTGTAGAGGATAATAAATTAATTAAAAACAGCTTTCTTCTTAACTTTTACAAAAATTCACAAGGAACATGTTTGAAATCCTGGTTTTCCCAAATAGAAAAAGGATTGACCATGTGCTGAGGAAACCATATTTCACAAGTAGGTGTTAAAATGATTTTCAGTGTGAAATTCAAAAGGACTATACAAATGACCTGGCATCAGTCAAGAGAGACAGATGGAAGCCAGGAAAGAACTAAAATGTAACTTCAACTTCAAATCAACCCTGGGATAATCTCAGGTTGCACCTTGTTCTCTTTCTCCTTTATTCTTTTCAACAACTACTACTAGAACATTTTGTAGGAACTCTTGATACACTTAACTTTCTAATTGAACATTAACTTCTACAACTTATGTTATTCCTCCTTTTAATAAATTTCTATTTTAAAATGCAAAATGTATATTTTATTCTTCTTATGCTATTCCACACAATTCCACATATTCCAACCTGCGGACAACCAACCTTCTGATGAAAAACCTTCTGATGATTAAAACTCTGCATAAAACTTGTAAGCTGTAGAGAGTTCAGTTAAGTCTGACACAAGGCCGAACCAAGAAACATTAACCAGCTCCCTACGCTTCAATTTTAATTAGAAACAAAAAGGTTTACAGTATTCCATTTTCTATAATATAATGTAAATTTTGCATGTTTTTGAGTAATTACAGCAGAAATATGGTGTTTAATAATTTTTTACATAGCAAATTCATCCTGTTTATAATGTTTTTTTTTTAATCATTTCACCCCGAGCAAGGCGGAAATGCCACTGATGAGCAGGGGGCTACATAACTGTAAAAAGATTAATTAGAAGAGAGTGAGGAGTACAAACTAATTAGAAAGGAGCAATAGAAAGATGAGAATGCAGGTGTGATGACAGATACATAGGTGGAGAGAAAGGGAAGGATATACGGGGGTGGGGAGAGAGCTGGAATGCAGTGGTTAATAGATGAGTATTGACATTGCATTTAAATTTCTGGAGGTTGTAGCCATTAGGAAAGCAAGAATATGGGAGTGAGTTCCACAGGCGGGAAATGCGAGAGAAGAAGCTGCAGGAGTTGAATTGTCGTCTGCATTTGGCTAACCTAACTGTGAATGGGTGGAACCCAGTTGCCAGTCTGGTTGCACGAGTAAACACCTGTTGAGGAGGCACCAGTGACTTAAGTTCGTCCGAGCAGAAGTCATGAAAGTATTTATAGATTATTGTCCATTGCCCGGTTCACACTCCACCCACATCTATTGAACAGGTGTAGAGGCTCATCCCTTGTTCCCTGTTTAGGATGTGGTTTCTGGCTTTCTCTCTTCTAATCTTTTCACTCTTATGTAGCCCCCTGCACATCAGTGGCATTACCACCTTGCTCGGGGTGATATGATTAAACAAAAAAAAAAAAAAGATTTGGCTGCAGTAAAATATGTTAGGGCCTTTTTGTGTTATTTTTAATACTAGTGTCATGTATATTTTGTAATAGTAATTTTATTTGTTTATCAATTGTATAATTGGGAAAATTATTGTCGACTGATGTTTGTTTTATATGTTTTAGTTCACTCAAAAATATTCTTTGGGAGGAGGGATTTGATGTGCTTTATTTAAGAAGTTAATTAGTACTGCTGTTATATACCTTTCTGGGTATTAACTATTACAGTTAAGAAGACGAAAATTCTTACTGGTGGGTTTTTTATCTTTATAAATATTATTAAGATGGAAGGTGCTACTAGGAATGAAAGAGAATGAAAATACTTTTGAAGGAACTAGAAACACAATCCAGGAAAGCAGGAAACAAGAGACAAACCTCTATTCCTCTTACAAAAAAAATGTTGAGGCGTGTGCACCTGGTGATAGGCAAACCTAATTATTCTTATTGAGGAGAAAAAGAATTTCCCAGCTGAAATATATATATATATATATATATATATATATATATATTTTTTTTTTTAATCATTTCACCCCAAGCAAGGCATTCCACTGCCACTATTGCGCATGGGGCTACATTGGGGAAGGTAAAGAGAAGGAGTGGTTAGACATAGGGAATGTCAGGAGGAAGGTGACAGATGAGTAAGGATACGGAGGATGAGGGTTGGGCAGATGGGAAGAGTGTTTGATAGAATGGGAACAGGTTAGTGTGTTAGGAGGTGTCTATTGACCTTACATTTAAACTCCTGGAGATTGTAGCCGTCAGGGAAGCAATCCTGTGGTAGGGAATTCCACAGTTGGGAAGTGTGAGGAAAGAAACTGTTGGAGTAGAAGTTGCGGTTGCATTTTATCGGTTACAATATATATATTGTATATGTACTGAAACAATCCAGTACATATACAAATCTACCATCTGCCCGTGCATTGAATACTGCTGCCATATCTGGTCGTGCGCTCCTGCTATCCACCTACTGCTCTGATGATCTCAGCTCACTGTTGCCCCTTATATACAAATTTGCTTGAGCCACAAGATTGGGAACTAGGTCCCACCCTTTTACTGTGAAACTAATAAGATGTAAATGCAAATTCTACTCCAGCAACTTCTTTTCTCACACTTCCCGCCTGCGGAATTCCTTTCCATTTACTTGCTTCCCTGACAGCTACAGTCTCCAAGAATTTAAATCTAAAGTCAATAATCATCTCCTATTTCACTAACTTGCATCCTCTCTCTCATGCTCTCATCTCATTTCTGCAGTACTCTCAACCCTCTCCTACTCACTTCCTGACACCCCCTTTATTCTGTCACTCCTTCTCATAACTTTCCTCCTATGTAACCTCCTGCACAACAGTGGCAGTATAATGCCTTGTTTGGGGCAATACAATTATAAAATATATATATTTCCTGCTATTTATAAATAAATAGCAGGGAATGTATTGCTGGACTGAGTGCTGAGTGTTTTACTATACTATCTAGGTTGCACTCTCTATATCATTTGAAAGGTCTGGCATCTATATACATCAAATCTTGCAAGCCTTCTCTCTGTAAACAGAGAGATTGTGTGCTGGGTTTGAATTTTATTCTAGTTCTCTTGCATTTTTCCCCCTCTCATTATCATCTTTTATTTTCCAAGTTTATAAATTCCCAGAAATAAACTTTAAAAAATCTGTGACAAAACTGGTTGTTTATTTTAGTTTTTAGTATAAAAATGTCATCCAAATTTTGCTTATTCCTCACTAATATATATATATATATATATATATATATTCTTTTTTTTAATTGATTTGTTGGAATGTTATTTTTAAAGGATACTCATATGTGATTTTTTTTTATAATTAAATAATACATTTACATATATCTATTGGCCTGAATATTTGTGAAATCCTGTTAGGAAAATAAGCATCCTCTGGCAAGATTCAAATCTGTGACTCCTATAGACCTAGGAAAAGCCATCAGTTGATCTGACATGTCTTAACCACTTGAACATGAAGGATTTTGCAGAATCCTGCCAAAAGATTTATACTTTGCTTACAAGATTTCTCAAATATTCAGGTCAGTAGATGTATGTAAATAAACTGTTTAATTATATAAGACAGAATATCTACTCAAATTTTCTTTTTTTTTAATCATATCATCCCAAGTAAGGCAGTCTACAGCCACTCGTGTATAGGGGGTTACATAGGAAGAAAGTTATGAGAAAGAGTAACAGGTTATAGGGGGTGTCAGAAATTGGGTAAGAGAAGGATGAATGTGGCCATAAAGTGAGGGATCAGTTTAAATATTGATTGTAATGTAGAATTGTTCCTCCACTTATATCCACACTATAATAGTATAGAATTTTTTTTAATCATATTGCCCCAAGCAAGACAGTCTACTGCCACTGGTGTGTAGGAGGTTACATAGGAGGAAAGTTATGAGAAAGAGTGACTGGTTACAGGGGGTGTCAGGAAGTGGGTAAGAGTAGGATAAGAATACTGATGAGAGTAGTGTGAATTGAGAAAGGAGCGTGAGAGAGAGGATGCAAGTTAGTGAGATAGGAGATGACTATTGACTTTACATTTAACTCCTGGAGATTGTAGCCGTCGAGGAAGCAAGTAAACGGAAGAAAATTCCACAGGCGGGAAGTAGAATTTGCATTTACATTTTATTGGTTTAACAATAAAAGGGTGGGCTATTAAAAATAATGTTCAAACAAATAAATTAAAAATGTGTCGGTTAGTTCAATTCCATTTTTTAACTTTTCATAACATTTCGTAAGTTTGTTTACATTTGTTTACAAACAAGAGCAGTTGTAAACATTACAAAAAGTCAGGAATTTGTGTATTTATATGGCTTGATTCAGCCTCGTCAAACTACAAACTCATTCGTCTCTACACCTCTTTACCCTTACAATCAAATTTTTTTTATTGATCATGACTTAACTTTCTATTGGCTCACTGAGACAAGCCCTTTGAAAATCCCCCTTTAATAGTCAGGATATGAAATAACATTGTGTTTTTTTTAAGCTTCTATATATAATGATTCCTAACAGAAAAAGATATTTCACTGTCTGATGAGGTGCTAATAAGATAATACCGAAACACAACGGTTCTTGTGTTGCAGTAAACTATGTTTTTATTATAAACATATTATAAAAATATTACCATATAAAATCGGGAAGTCGAGTTTGAATGTTGCATTCACTTACATGCAAATACCCTTGGGAAAGGTACTAATCTGTCTTTTCCCTCCAATTATGGGTTAAATAACAGAACAGAATGGGTTCTATAGTTTTGGCTGGCAACCAGTCTACCGCAGAAAGTAATGGCAACCTACTGCGGGATAATCTTCTGTCCAGTCAGTCATATCTCTTTCGAGACATGATTGCCCAAGCATGTATCATGTATGGCACTTAACTGACTGACCATATATAATGCTCTACTAAGCATCGAACACTCTTAATAAAGTAACTCACTACAAACAGTAAACTGCCATCTCATTAGTTTGTACTACTTATATATATATATATATATATATATATATATATGTATATATATGTATAGTCATCTGCAGACAGATCTTTTTCACTCACAGCTTATCATTATGATTAGACATCCGATTGCTTCTAGCCAGGATTGAAACCTGACCAAATTGATATAAGTCGGCAATTCTACTGTGAGTTATGTGCACTCAGTAGTGGAAGGGGGACTTTAGCGTGCTATATACACTGTAAACACACACCAGTAGCCCAGAGTGTTCAATTTCATTACTGAATGAATGATGCGTAGATGCATGTGTAGCTACTGTTTTTATAAAGTATACCATTCCTCACATTATCACAGCAAAATATCTAATCTAAACTTATTTATAAATGGAACTTTGTCTGTGTGTGTATCCATTACCTATAGACTCTGAAACGGCTGAACCGATTTTCTTGAAAATTTACACAGTTGTACTATAAGCATCTGTCAGTGTTCTTAGCTAGGTTTTGTGTTGAGGTACACCTGATAAATATCGAAAATCGATAATCGAAAAATCAGATTATAGAAGGAGTGGTCCAATTTTAATCAAATTTGATACACTCATAGACAAAGACATAAGAAATGATATTCAGAAGTTTCAAGGTTGCAGTTCTTAAAATTGTGCAGAAACTCAATAATATATATATATATATATATAAAAGGCAAGATACTGTGTCTGATCAAAATCAGTTTTTCAGCCCTTTTATTTTAGTTTTTACTCAGGTTTGGCTTTAAATAAGTATAATTGTAGTTCTTAACCTCAGCCATTATACCATTTACTAAGAGGACTTATTTAGCCTTCAAAATTCAGTTTACGATGAAAAAAACTTATTTGATATCGATACCAGGAAATCAAAATTTGACTTAATCCATTCATTTTTCTTTCAGTGTACAGTTTCGCTTTAATTGGAAACAACTATTGCTTTTTAGTCTTTCATGCCAATGTCCAAAGAGTCTGAGCTCCAGGACCATGGATTAGTTTTAAAGCTTTCATTACACCCGAGCAACGCCAGGCTATACTGCTAGTATACATATATTTGAATTTAATATATGGATTGAAACCTGACAAGATGAATAGAATAAATAAAGAACAGGTAGAAAAAAAAGTAATAATAAAAAAGAAACATTGTGTTTTCATTTAAAATTATCCACTTGGCAATAAATACTAAAAATAGTATGAAATACATCATTTTTTTTTTTAAACTGGGGTAGCCTAATAATTATGGCAGGTAGTGTATGTATTAAGGAAAATTTGGGACGGTAAAGTGTGTAATAATTTATGTGTGTTTGTGAAGAGAAAACACACGCATACACTATTACACATTTTATAGTCTAAAATATTCCTCACACACATGGCCGTATCTGACTACCGTGCACACCGAGCACGGATCTGGGCTGATCCGTGCAATCATAGTGAAAATCTAAGCAAGGAAAAATGTCTTCATCAGAAATCAAACTAAATAATTCATAAAGAAAGAAAGAAAGACAGAAAGAAAGAAAGAAGAAACATCCGAATGAACACAGTAAAAATCTGTTTGTTTATTTATTAATTTGGGGAGAAAAGACTGGTTATACTCAGAAAGTTTGAACCCGATTTCCTGCTTTCGTTCATGTTCTGTACCTAATTTCTGTTGGAATAGCCGAAAAAATCCACAAAAAATCATAGTTTCTGGAAACGGATGGCACTGATGACGTCATCACATTGTCAACTAATAAATCCGGGCAATTTTCTCTGTGCCTGGTGTTTTTTTAGCATCAGCTATGGCCCTGCTCACACATATATTTAAAAATTATCTATTGCTTAAATACATAGGACACATATCTGATGAATAAGAACTAACCCCAAATCATAACATACCTGTGTCCTTCCTCATTGGTTTTTCATTTTTCTCTCTCTCTTTCAAACTCTCTGTCTCTTGTGTTGTCTTTTTTATACGTCGTTCTTTCTTTCTTTTTTTCTCTGTCTATCACTATCAATTACTATCTTTTTCTTTTTCTCTTGAGAAAAAAGGACATGGACATATATATTCATCTGAGATTGTATGTCATCAAATACGAATTAGATAATGTGTTTATAAAAGCACACTTGTTGCAGTGTTTTACAACAAGGCGCTGAAAAGTAATCAGCACGGTCCACTTCACCAACTCACTCACTCTCTCTCTCTCTCTCTGTCTCTCTCTCTCTTTCTCTCTCTTTCTCTCTCTCTCTCTTTCCCTTTTGTTCTACGTCTTTCTTTCTTTATCCCCCCTCTCTCTCTTTCTCACTCTCTGTCTCTCTCGTCTTTTTTATACGTCGTTCTTTCTTTCTTTCTTTCTTTTCTCTGTCAATCATTATCAATTACTATCTTTTTCTTTTTCTCTTGAGAAAAAAGGATATGGACATATATATATATATATATTCGTCTGAGATTGTATGTCATCAAATAGGAATTAGATAATGTGTTTATAAAAGCACACTTGTTGCAGTGTTTTACAAGGAGGTGCTGAAAAATAATCAGCACAGCCCACTGTCCCAAAACTCTCTCTCTCTCTATGTATCTCTCTCTCTCTCTCTCTCTCTCTATCTCTTTATGATTTTAATATATGGATTGCTATCTGACAAGTTGATAGAATAAGGAAAAAAGAACAAATAAGAAATGTATCTTAATCTTACACGATTCATTTTTATTAAAGCTTCTTCAAAGATCAAGAGAAAATGAAAAAACAACAAAGAGCCAGAATACCGTTGTGATTTGGTGGTTAGTTCTTATTAGTCAATGCCTATCACACACTTTACCATCCGAAATATTCCTCACATATATATTTAAATATTGTGCATTGCTTTAATACACATGTATTAATATGCACATGGACATATATTAAGTAAGGTTACCGTCCAACATACACCTAAACAGAAAAGTGTTTAAAGACAAACACCCACATACACTATTACTTTACCATCCCAAATATTCCTTGGACATATATTTAAAAATTATCTATTCCTTCAATACTCGTGAAACATATTTGACCAATCAGAACTAACCCCAAATATAACATACCAGATACTTTGTTTCTTCATTTTTCTCTCAATCTCAGAAGATTTAATATAAGTGAAACATTTTAGATTAAGATATGTTTCCCCATTTGTTTTTTCTTTATTTTATCATATTGTAAGATTTCAACCCATATATGTAACTCATAAATATGTGTGTGTGTGTGTGTGTGTGTGTGTGTGTGTGTGTGTTTTAATATAATGGATTTTTTAATTCATTCATCTGACAGATATTTTTTCACTTTAAATGTTATTTTTAGTGAATCCTCAGAGTTGAGTTTGCTCTGTTTATTTATTAAACAGTATATTTATTTATTTTTATCTAACAACCTGAATATTCAAGAAATTATGCATATATATATATATATGAATAATTTCCTGAATATTCAGGTTGTTAGATGAAAAAAAAAATATATATATATATATATATATTGTAACAAAGTTGTAGAACACGTAGGTTTTTTTACCTACTGTTCATGCATTTACTTTTATAAAGAGTGCTCGATACAACGTAGAGCATTATATTGTAATGGTTGTCACAATAGTTTATAAATTCATAGTATCACTACACAAAAATTTTCACGTTTCGAAGCTGCTATGTGCGCTTCTCATTGAGTGATAAGTTGAAATGAAAATTAAATGGTGAAAACGGTTTATTTATGGTGATATGATGTTTGAGTGAATGTGGGCTTGGGTTAGGAGAGGTAGCTTAGTTTAAGACAGGTTCCTTATTTATTTTGTCTGGGTACTTCCTAAATTGGGATTTATAGTTTTTTTTAGGACGGGTAAGAGTTCTAGACTGCTACGTGATGTCAGTTCTTCAATACGGCTGTGAATGCTGGACAATATCATCGAAAATGAGGACAAAACTGGAAGCGGCCGAAATGTGGTTCTACAGAAGGATGCTACGGATATCGTGGACTGAGCATGCAAATAACGACGAGGTGTTAGAAAGAATGGCAACAAAAAGGAAATTAATGCTGAGCATCAGGAAGAGACAACTGAAGTTCCTGGGGCATGCAATGAGGAAGGAGAGCCTGGAGAACCTGATACTGACTGGACAGATAGAAGGAAGAAGAGACAGAGGAAGGCAGCGGATAACATATTTGCAGGGACTGATCAGGTGGATGACGGAACGGGGGTTGCCAGGAGCAACAGGAGCAAACATACTAAGAGCCACAAGGAATAGGGAGACGTGGAGAGCCATGATCGCCTACGTCCTGAAGGGACAGGGCACATAGAAGAAGAAGAAGAAGACATTTTTTGTTTATTTTACTGCTATGTGTGATTGGAGTGGCGCCATTGTTAATGAAAACAATGTATATATGTGTGTGTATGTGTGTGTGTGTGTATGTGTCAGATTAAATAAATTGCAAACATTATGTTTGCTTATTTTTAATAAAACCCATTCATACTCACGGATAATCTTTCACGTATTGCAATCAAAAGATGTCAGAAATGTGCTGTAACAATGACATATGTTATTGTCATTCATTTCTCAAGGTACCCAAGTACTTTCAACCTCTTTCCGAGATCATCTTCAGGGGCGTGAGTTATGGTAACAAATGTAACCGGAAAACTGTGTTGCTAAAAATTACTGTACATTTTTTTCTGCTTCAAATATAATGGTTGACAAATTGTAGGCATTCAATAGAACGTTAAAATTATCCAAAATGGACTTTTTTTATATGTTGTAATGTTTTGATTGTAATACGCAAAAGATTATCCTTTAGTATGAATAGATTTTATTAAAAATAAGCAAACACAATGATTTCAATTTATTTAATCTGACATGTTTTAAAGAAAATTTGCTGCCTAAATACAGAAATATATATATATATATATATATGTGTATGTGTGAATTAATAAATATGCATATGATGGTACACGCATGTTAATATTATTATTCAGGTGTTAATCAATGAAGCACAATATGTATATTTATTAATACAAATATTTATTTATATATAAATATATATTTCTCAATAATTTTTTTTTTTTATAAGCGTTTCACCCCGATGTCACTGCCACTACTGCACAGGGGGCTACATAGAGTGGAGAAAGGATGATTAAATATAGGAAATGTCAGAGGGTGGGTGATAGGCGGGTAGGGATACTGAGAATGGTTAAATATAGGAAATGTCAGAGGGTTGGTGATAGGCGGGTAAGGATACGGAGAATGAGGATTGGGTAGATGAGAGTGTTCTGAGAATAATTGGGAGTTAGGGTGATAGGAGGGGTCTATTGACCCTACATTTAAACACCTGGAGATTGTAGCTGTCAGGAAAGCAGTCTTGTGGAAGGGAGTTCCACAGGCGGGAAGCGCGAGAAAAGAAGCTGTTGGAGTAGAATTTACGGTTACATCTTATCTGTTTAACTGTAAAAGGGTGGGACCTAGTTGCTAATCTAGTATTTCGTGTAATAGTGCATTTATTTTTAATTTAATGTTCATATGTATGTGCACTTGTATGTAGATATGCACACACAAAAACATACATATCTAAACACACACACAAGCATTTGATCATCTCATTTGATATATATATATATATATATATATATATATATATATATATCATTTGATCATTTATTTTTCATCACATGTTTTATTAGCATTTTCAATTACCCTCTTAAAAACACAAGTGTTTCTGTTTTCCCCATTACCTTTCATGGTTTTTTTTCCTGTTTTTAAAAACATGATCTAATATGTTTTCCTCCTTACAAAAAGTAGGAAATTTTATGATGTATATATTATGAGGAATTATTCAAAGGTATTCCAAAAAAATCAAAAATATTTTTCAAACATAAGAAAATTTGAAAATGTGAGAGAAATTAATGTCACACAAATAATATACTGATGGCTCCAAAGTCAAAAACAAAGTAGGATGTGCTGCTATCTTAAAAAGTAGCGTTTTACAGTAAGGATTACCTAACAACTTCTAAATTTTTAGTGCCGAAGTTACAGCCATTGATTAGCTCTAGACTTCATCACTAAACTTAACTCAAATAAATTCATTATATTTGTAGACTCATTATCAGTACTTGAATCATTAAAAACCAAAAATTAATCCTTTGCTCACCAAGCTCCTACATAGAATACATGCAACCTCACAAAACAAAACCATCATTTTGTGGGTCATAGCTAACACAGAATGGGGGAGCAGATTGCATTTTACTCCTAAAAATATACAGAACTCTAATAAGATCCAAACTGGATTATGGAACTTTCATATATGGTATGGCCAGGAAATCCTACCTAAAAATTCTTGACCCCATCCATCATACAGATGTAAGACTTGCTCTTGGTGCCTTTAAAACATTCCCCATAAAAAGCATATACATCAAAGCTCATGGGACTCCACTAAAACTGAGATGTAAAAAAATTAGCCCTACAACATTACCTAAAACTCAAATCCAATCCATCAAATTCTGCCTATCAATGCACATTTAACCCAAACTATAAACATCTGTTTGACAAAACAGAAAACACTATCAAGCCTTTTGGCCTTCACATGAAAAAAATGATAAAACCACTTACAGACAGTTTGATAGACAAAACGAGTGTACATGAATTCAATTTCCCTGAACATACACCCTGGTTATTAGAACAACCTAAAGTCATTTTAAAACTGATTGCCCACACTAAATCTGACACACACACACACCTTATACTATATAGAAAAACTAAATTATATCCTGGAACAATAATCAAATTGGGACCATTTATATACTGAAAATTAAAGAATCCTTTGCTCCCCAAACTCCTACATAGAATACATTTGGCCTCACAAAACAAAACCATCATTTTCTGTTGGATTCCCAGCCACACTGGATTTCATGGAAATGCAAAAGCTGGTGTGGCTGCAAAAAACTCCCTAAAACTCAGCACAAGTAACATAAAGGTTCCATACACTGACTATAAATCCCTAATCAATGATTTTATTTTAAAGAAATGGCAAGACACCTAGAACGATTGTCAAAACAATAAACTATTTAAAATCAAACCCACCCTAAAGAAACAACTACCTGAACCCAGAAAATCATGCAAAGAAGTGGTTTTATCTGATATTTAAATAGAATACACACACATAACTCACTCCTTCCTCATAAAAAACGAAGATCCTCCGAAATGCATAGCATGCCAAGAACCTTATACCGTGAAACACTTCCTACTTGACTGCAGTGACTTTGCATATATTCGGCAATCTCTTTACATTGTTAACAACCTGAAAGAACATTTTGAAAAAATAAACCCCAATATAATCTTAACCTTTCTTAAAAAAGTTAAACTGTACAAAAAATATAACCCCAATTAAATATCTGATGATCAAAAAAGAGATCTTTGACTCTTACTAGCCGAAAAGTTTGAAAGCAACGCAACTTTGAAAGCAATGGATAGTTTAAAAAAGTAACACTATGCTGAAAGCAAAAATAAATTTGAAAGCAATTCAACTTTATCCCAAAAATATTTGTTTGACCTTAAATGATCTCATAAAGATTGATAGAAATTTACAAAAAAATATCCTGATAAGTACAGCTCACACACTAAGAAGAACTTTGTCCATGCAATGCCAGTGATGTTATGGAAGTTAGAAAAGAATCATGAAACGTAGCCATAACAATAGGCCACTACCTGCTTTAGGTCTTCCTGCAGAGTTGGTAGTTACTGTGACCATAGCAGAAATTGAATTATAATAATATAAATGATAATAATAATAATAATAATAATAATAATATTACTTCATCAAAGAAATTCTGATAATTTAAATCTATTATACGTGTAAAATTTACATTATAGCTTTTTAAGATTGAAGATATATGGGTAAATTTAAATGACTAAATATGATTAAATATTAAATATTAAATATTAAATATGATTAAATGTTAATTTGTAGTTATTTCTGAGATGAGTAATTTTCAATAATCTTGGAATTATTTCAAACTTTTGTTCTCATCTTGGTGTTATAATAGACACAACATTTTGACCATTTTGTCGGATGTGCGTTGTGGTACAGTGGATATTGGCTTGGAACGAGAAACCGAAGAGCTGAGTTCGAATTCCAATTGAATCCATTGTATTCACATACGTGCAAATACCCTTGGGAAAGGTATTAATCCATCTCTTCCTTCCAGTTATGGGTTAAATAGCAGGACAGACTGGGTTCTATAGCCTTGGTCGGCAACCAGTCTACCGCAGAAAGCAATGGAAACCTACTGCGGAATAATCTTCTGCCCAGTCAGTCATGTCTCTTTCGAGACATGATCACCCAAGCGTGTATCATGTATGGCACTTAACTGACTGACTGACCCTCTGGTCATCATCAGGTGTCCATAGATTGGCTGATGTGGATTATCACATTGATTATGGCAGAATATCCTGTGAAATCAATTATTGTTCTTTCATGTTGGAATTTGGTTCATCACTACCAAGTTCAAGGATTGAACTCATGACCACTACATGATACTAATACATGCATGACCAACTACTATATCCACTATAGGAAGGACTTTAGTGGTGTATTTTTGGAGCCTCCCTGTAAGGCTTGCCATTGTGTTCATGTGCCATTACAATTTTTGTATACTTCATTGGAGTAATGTCCATCACAGACAATGGCCATAAGACAACTAATTGAGAGTCAGGACAATGATATCTGGGCATTATAAAGTCTAATGAAATCATGGATGATGCAATATTTTTCAAGGCCAAACAAATTTCATCATACACTCCAAAAATAGATTCATATTACTGCACACCACTGCAAATGACCTAATCTGAGGAAAAAGTAGAAATCAATTACACCCTTCCACTCCAGTGGGTCTAAAACTGACCATATGGTGAAAGAAAGCAAACTAAAGCAGTTATTTCAGTTAATTTGCACAAAGGTGTATCAATCCTTTGTGGTTATTTAAAGTTGAATCATATTTTGGTTTGTAAAATTAATCTTTTTTTATAGAATTAAAACAAGAGTTCCTACTATTTAACCCATAACTGGGGAAAGGGAAGGATTCATATTTTTTTCTAGAGTATTTGCATGTAAGTGAATGCAACAAACCCAAATAAAATTTGAACATGGCTCTTCAATTTCACAGTTTAATCTTGTACTTATTACAGTGATTCACATCCCTCTTCCCTGTGTACCTGTTATGGTGGGTCCTACCTGTAAGGGTCTGAACTTGTGGAACAAAGGAATATAGTTCATCTGAACCTTTTCTATCGAAATAGCAATATGGTAATGAGTTTGCTCTGGTACTTATTACAGTGATTCACATCCCTCTTCCCAGTGTATCTGTTATGGTGGGTCCTACCTGTAAGGGTCTGAACTTGTGGAACAAAGGAATATAGTTCATCTGAACCTTTTCTATGGAAACAGCAATACAGTAATGAGATGCTCGTGAGAAAGAGGTTGTTGGGTTGATGTTATATCGCTAAGTATAAATGAATAACTCAACAACAGAATCAGAATATAAGTTGTATTCCGTGGAAAGGCGGTTAGTATGTACAGAAGTGATTAGTAATATTTACAATAGAAAGATACAAGAGTCAAATCCGTCGTAAGACGTGTGTATACGTGATTACTTCCGGTACGCCACCGGAAGTGTGACTAACTCTTCACTGATTTACACTGACTCTTCAGTAACTCATTAGAGACTCTCAAGTGACTCTCTACGACTGTATTTACTAGCCTTCCCACGTAGGCTGGATGTGACACATAGTCATTTTATAGTGGGTATTCCCGGCCATATAGCCGGGCCAAAAAATGTCTGTCTATTTTTGCCCAGTCGTGGTTCTACCCTTCGGCGGAACCACGACTGGGTTATTGCTCTCTGCTCGGAAGCAGAGAGCGCCCTCTACACAAAGGCAGAGAGCTGACAGTGTCGTAGAGTCGTCAGTCTAGTGACTCCCTATGACTTCCCTGTAGAGAATCCACCATTGCTATATATAGCAATGGGAACAGTCCATTTGTAGTCAAATAGGAGCGGCGCCCTAACAGTTGAAAAAATTCATCACCCACAAGACTTTGAAACTACTTTTATATTCTGTCAAGGTTGGAAATCTTTTTATAGTAGAAGTGATGGCCTGCATAGGTGGATTGGTGTGTGCAACACAATTTTTCTCCTCAAGTGAGGAATGTTAAGTAGAAAGATGTTCATATATAGGATTGTTTTACTTCAGCCAAATCAAGCAATAAACTCACACTTTTCAAATAACCATGTCAACCAGCTGGACACTTCAAGTCTTGAATGAAAGTTCATGCTTTTCCTGTTTGGGTGTGGGTATTTTTCACAACCCTCAGCACCTGCATTATTTTGTGCACACACACACACACACACACACATATATATAATAGGGTTTGCATCCCTGTGAAGGTTAACAATACATGTAACAGCTTATTTTTATTTTTTTGAATACTAATATTCATACAGGTGCTAATCATGATAGAGGGTTGCTGTGTGGTATTATATGAGAATAGAAAGGGCAAGCAGGGAAATTAATGAGGTGATACAGGAAAGATGACAGTTAACCCTAGACAAAAGGAAGTTAAGACTGGAGTGATTGAGAAGAAACTGTCTGTATGAAACTCTTTCACTCTGATTGTAATTTTTCAAAAGTCTTATTTTTACCTATGGGTTAATTAGTAGGATTTGTATCCCTCACCAAAATTCTTATAAGCTAAAATTATTTTTCTGGCTTTAATCCTGTGTTAATCACATGGGATATTTTATTAACCCAAAATCTGAAAAGTACTCATAATTCCTAGTTTGTTCCCTCCTACTACTCTCCTGAATTAGTGAGGGTTTGTAGCACACAGTGCAATGTATTTGTGGCTCAGTTGTCATAGGAGACAAACTTCACTTTGTCTTCTTTAGGGTCTCCTGTTGCCCTCACCCAGCTAACAGATTTAGTTTTTAATGATTAATATATATATATATAAACTTATTTATAAATGGAACTTTGTCTGTGTGTGTGTCTGTGTGCATCCATTACTTATAGACTCCAAAATGACTGAACCGATTTTCTTGAAAATTTACACTATTGTACTATAAGCGTCTGCGAGTGTTCTTAGCTAAGTTTTGTGTCAAGGTACCCCTGATAAATATCGAAAATCGAAAAAATTGGTTTATAGAAGGAGTGGCCCAATTTTAATCAAATTTGATACACTCATAGACAAAGACATAAGAAATGATATTCAGAAGTTTCAAGGTTGCAGTTCTTACAATAGTGCAGAAAATTGATAATATATATATATATATAAAAGGCAAGATGTTTGTGTGTGTGTCTGTTTATCTGCTTGTATATCTGTATTTTTTTCAGCCCTTTTCTTTTAGTTTTTGCTTCGGGTTTGGCTCTAAGTAGGTATAATTGTAGTTCTTAGTCTCAGCCATGATACCATTTACTCAGAGGACTTATTTAACCTTCAAAATTCAGTTTATGACGAAAAAACTTATTTGATATCAATAGCAGGAAATCAAAATTTGACTTACATCCATTCATTTTTCTTTCAGTCTACGGTTTCGCTTTAAGTGGAAATAACTATTGCTTTTTAGTCTTTCGTGTCAACGTCCAAAGAGTCTGAGCTCCAGGACCATGGATTAGTTTTAAAGCTTTCATTACACCCAAGCAACATCGGGCTATACTGCTAGTAGATTATATAAATATAATATATATATTTTATTATTTTTAGTTATTTTGTAATAGTTTAGCTAATATCTTTCTATTGATCAAAATATATTTTTCTACTTGTTATGAATAAACCTTTTTTTGAATTATTGTATTGGTGTGTTTCATCTACAGTTTACAGCATATGTTTATGTAATATATTATGTTTTTAGTTTAAGTTTTGATTTAATGTTTGTAATGTTTACTGTCATGATAATATTTTTTCATAATTGTAACTCTATAAGCAGTTTTGTAAACACCCCATGGGATTATCCATTTTTGGAAATCCAAGGTGACTTATGCAGGGTTCAATAACCTGCAAAAGGTTGATAAATAATTTTAAAAAAATTCTCTCAATCTTTCTACCTCTAACTATATATACAAATATTTATATGCATAGATACATACATGCATATATATATATATATATATATATAAAATCCATAAAATCGAGCATTTTATTAGCAGATTAAGATGGAGGGCCTTCTTCTTTTTAAATAACTTAAACAATAAAGAAGAAGAGAAAACTTACGGATTTAAAACATATAGGCACCCAACATATTCTAAAGAGTTGGAAGCTTTCGAAAAAGATTTGATTAGCATTATCAGAAAAATTAAATATAGGAAGTTAGGACAAAACTCTTTTCAAAAGCAGCTAAAGAATACGTTAAAGGCATGTAAAAATACCAGTAATATTTATGTTAAAAGCGATAAATCTACGAATTTATATTCTATACCGAAGGAGCAATTCAACAAAGAATTAAAAAATTCGGTAATTAGGCCCTGACGAGCCGTTGTGCGAAACCGCGGTAGGTCTTGGCGATCTTGCGATTTTTTCTTGTGTGTATATATATATATACAAATGAGGGAAATTTGATGAGAATTCAATACAACAGTTACCATTTAAAAACAATTTTGGACACAGCCGCTTTGACAAGATTCATCAATAAATAATAAATATTTGTCTATACTTCTGAGATCAGGTAGTATTTACATTATTCACATTGTTCAGACTGTTGTCCTCATCTTTATTGCTATGTTTATGATGTTTGGGCCGTTATACACTCCGGCCTTCTTCAGGTGCTAAGAACTTTTAACCGAACCCTTTATTTTGATTACTGGAGTATGTAATTCTCATTCCATGTGAGATGCCACTTCCAGATGCCATGTAGTTATCTCCCTTTAATTCAACTCTCTAAATTAAATGATAACCACTGCTGTAGCCAGATATTGAACTCACAATTCTTTAAGTCCAATCACTGGAACCAACTAACACCTATATATACTAAGCCATGTGTCCTTGTCTTAGATCGTAGAGAGTTGAGTTAAAGGGAGATAATTACATAACATTCGGAAGTGGCAACCTGTGCTTTTCATATTAGACGCTGTCAACGTTCCTGCTGACTGGCAACGACGTTCCAGCCTATGCCGATCATTTCACCCTCCGACAATGTTCCTGACGACATTCCAACCTGAGCCGTTCATCCCAGACACTGACGACGTTTCTGCTGACCGGCAACGACGTTCCAGTCTGTGCCGATCGTCACCCTCCGACGACGTTCCTGACGACATTCCAGCCTGAGCTGTGCAACCCAGACGCTGACGACCGTTCCTGCCGACCGGCAACGACGTTCCAGTCTGTGCCGATCATGTCATCCTCCGACGACGTTCCTTACTGAGCCGTTTAACCCAGACGCTGACAACGTTTTTGCAAACCGACGACGACGTTCCAGCCATTGTCGATTCCTACCAGACGGCGATGACTTCTTAACCTGTGTCTTTCATATCAGCCTGAGCTGATATGAAAGCCAACCGCTGCAGGCATTCCAGTTTTTTTCCCGATTTTTTTCTACTGTTTGCTCGTTGATTTTACCAGAATAAAATTGATATTGAAACTCAACACCTTCGCCGACGTCTTCTCATTGTCTCTGCTGTTTTCACACAAACAAAGATTTACGGGGTCAAGACCCTTACCTCGGCCTCAGCAAGACGTAGTTGATCTTATAAAATGTTGGGTTTTTTCGTTTTTATTAATAATGTTTGTATTACTTTTATCACTTTTTACATGTGAATGATGATATCTGTATTACCAACGAGTATGTTACAAAAAAAAACAAAAAAAAACTTGGTAGGTTTCCATGTGTGTTTAAATGAGATCCAGTTGAACTATGGTTTGAGAGATGAAACGTAAGTCTTCTTGTCAGTTTGAACAATTTAATATAATTTAAGTTATGGAACGAAACAACATTTCTCTGATCACATGAAAAATTTTATAAAACCTGAACCATAGTATAATGTCTGTCATTTTTACAGAAACCTGCACACACACACACACACACACACACACACACACACACACACACACACACACACACACACAGTTTTCGACCGTCGCTGATGAAGCGATAATTTTCTGCTGAAATGGTCATCCAACGACATTACTTTGTATATATATATATATATACAAAGTAATTTCGTTATTTAAGGAAAAGTTAAATTAATTTGATTTGATACATATATTACTTGCTTATGGCCTGTAACTTAGAATCCAATTTTTTTTAACCACGGAAGTTATATATATATATATATATATATATATATATATGGGGAGAGAGAGAGTATATACATATATGTATATTAGGTACACTACCGGCCGTAATTATTAGGCCACGCCAGTATTTTTTTTAAGAAATGGTGTATTTCATACTATTTTTAGTATTATTGCCAGATGAAAATAGAATGGTTCTTTTGTTATTATTACTTTGCAAAATTTTACAAGGCAAGAAAGCAAAGATGAACTCGTCCGAATCACTCTAAATTTTCTTCATTGATGAAACTGATATATAGGTATTTATTAAATATTTATAAATTCATTTGATGCACATGTTATGCAACAAAAGAACCATTCTATTTTCATCTACAATTGTTCAGTTGGCAACAAATACTAAAAAGATTGTATGAAATACATCATTTTTTTTTTAAACATTAGGGTGGCCTAATGATTATGAACGGTAGGGTACCTCCACTCATTTTCGATACCTAACTTTTAAAGTTATTTTTTTTTTAATGAAATAGCCTTTTTGAAACTTTCATTTTAACTTTAGTAGAAAGCTAAATGATTACATTTACTATTTTCAGTAAACAAAATATTCTGTTGTATTTCAAACAGGAATCATATTAATTTTGACTGTTTTCAGTTAAAAACTTAAAAACGACCATTTTTTTTTTATATATTGAAATGTTTGTAAAGGAAAGTTAATTCTCGTTTTAAACATCTTGCAAAAATATAATATACATCTGTGACACGTTATTTAAGGAAAAGTTAAATTGATTTGATACACACACACACACACACACACATATATATATATATATATATATATATATATATATTACTTGCTTATGGCATGTAATTTAGAATCCAAATATTTTTTAATCACGGAAGTCATATTTTTCTGATGCGTTAAGTGATTGATGACAGCTAGATGTGTTGACACGATAAGTATGGTGACCAAAATTGACATAATTTTTTTTTCTCTAATGGGGAGGAAAAAAAACTGTAAAACACGTGACCTTTTAATGTCACATATGTTATACCATACTTAAAAACCTTTCTACACACAAAAGAAAAAAATCATTTAACAAATCTTTTGACTTGAAAATTTGTACTAAGATTTTCAATTAGTAAATATAGTCTTCACTTAATAACGTAATAACCTAATCATAACAAGGCTTTGTAGAATTTTAAAAATATTTTTGAAACTTTATAAATCATTATAATTAAAAAAGAAAAAATGGAGTCAATTCTTATAAAAATTCATTTTCTACAAACTATAATATCCTTTATATATATATATATATATATATATATATATATATATATATATATATATATATATATTAAAGCAACTAAAAGCTAATCTAATAAAATAATGTCATCATAGGTTTATTGCACTTTTTATTTTACTATTTGGAGTGCATTTTAAAAAAAAAAGTTTAAATGTTTGAAAAATAGATAGATAATTTACATTTCCCAAGGTGACCTGCGTTTAACTAATAAAACAAATTTTCGCAACAGAATTTAATTTCTTGAAATTTCATGCTGAGGTGGAGTAACTGATGTAAAAAAATGTTTTTACCAAATTTTTCTCAGAAAAATAATTTAAAAAATAATAAGCCCTGAAATTTTCATTAAAATCCAACTATTATTTGATTTTTTGCAAGAATTTCTAATTTAAAATGTTTTTAACCGGAAAAAAGAGTTTCGTAATACATTATCCATAGTAAACTCTGACAAAAATTAGATCACCCGCTGACAAAAAAAAAGAAAGATTTTTACCAAACTTTTTAACGTGTTAGAAAGGATTAAAAAAAAAATTAAAAATAATTAAAAATACTTTGATCATTCCTTTTAAAAATAACATGAACATTTTGACGGAAAAACTTTGTTTTTATAAAGTTTGGGGCCTTTTTTCTTCATGCTATGCTAATGTTTTTTAGCGAATTAGTGGAGGTACCTAGATAGCAAAATGTATATCTGAAAAATACAGTATGAAAAGTATATAAATATATACATATATATATATTTATGTAGGATGAAAAAGTGGAATTTGAAAGGAAAAGCAGAGTGACAAGTTGCAAGATAAATTGTCCTCTGTTTCGGGAGAGTGCATATTGAAGTAAAACTGCTGTTGCAGTTCAAGTGCCCAATCCATTAAGAGGAACACATAATGAGTTGCACTTATGCATTCCATAAAATGTAACACTTTAGAAATCGCAGAGAAATATGTGTGCACTTTGTGAACAATTTATTTCCTTTCTTGATCGTGGCATTTTAAGAGAATTTATAGATATAGATATATATTTATGTGTATGATTGTGCTGGTTTAAGTGTGTAGTGTGAGTGTTTTATATCTTAATAAGGTAACTTTGAAAAAAAAAAGGGATTTAAAAAATATTTCCCAGATTTGATTAACAAATATAAATTGTGGTAAATTCATTACTACTTTGATGTTTCTTCATGCTATCATCCAAATTTATTTCTCTTTCTCTCTCTCTGTATATATATATATATATATATATATATATATATATATAAGGTGTCCCCAAAAATGCACTTGCGTTTTGACTTCGTCGTCAATTTGAATATCGATACATGTATTTCATTTAATTCAATCTTTAATTTAAACCATTAATCTTTTTTTAAACCAATAAATGTTAATATTTCTTAATTTTAGCCATTATTCTTTATTGCAAGTCAATTCAAATTTAATTGAGCTCAATGTCTACTTATATATATTGATTGATTGATTGATTGATTGTTTAATACGTAGTTTTTGGTCATAATAGGGCTAGATCAGTGCACATTTGTATTAATGTGTTCAATACAATTATATTGTAGAACTTTTGAATATTTTTGATTTTTAATCGAGTTATTACGCGACCTACGTTTCTACCATGAGTGGTGTCTTCAGGCGATTTTTAATATTAAAAATCACCTGAAGACACCACTCATGGTAGAAACCTAGGTCGCGTAACAACTCGTTTAAAAATAGAATTAATATATATATATATATATATATATATATATAAGAAAAACTGAACACATTATCTAAAGTGGTTATAAACTATAATTTTTTCGACGGATGAAAAGACTCATCTCTTCAGACCAGGAATTCATTTGGTTTAAAATTTTCAGAACATTGACAATAATTTAAAAAAAGTGAGAAGCCATGTTAGGGTCATAAAGATTATATGAGTTTGTTTTTTTGTATGTATATATATATATATATATATATAGGCGTGTGTGTGTGTGTGTGTGTGTGTGTGTGTATGCGCGCGCATCTAATTTCAAATATAATGTGTGTATAGGCATTTTGGTGCAGTGGATATCGGCTCAAAACGAGAAATCGGGTAGCCGAGTTCGAATTCCAATTGAATTTCTTGCATTCACTTTCGCGCAAATACACTTGGAAAAGGTATTTATCCGTTTCAGTTCTCCAGGTATGGGTAAATAACTAGACAGACTGAGTTCTATAGCCTTGGCTGGCAACCAATCTACTGCAGAACGCAAGGCATCCTATTGTGGGATAATCTTCTGCCCAGTCAGTCATGTCTCTTTCCAGACATGATTGCCCAAGCGTGTATCACGTATGGCTCTTAACTGACTGACTGACTGACAGGGAAATAATATGCAATATTGAAGATATAATCTTTATACATAAGAACAGTGGGTACTAGACTCAACACTGTATGGTGACTGTCTGATTTGCTCTTCAATATAGTCTTCCTATCAAGTGCCAATAGCTTCCCTGTGGTTTTTCTATAAATATTTTCATTGTATTTATTCTGATGAGCATTCCTCCTTGAAACCCCGACTTTACAAATTTAATCACACTGCACTTGAAATGGGTAGCTGTAACCATCATTTATATTCTTAAAGTTTCTTTTCTTGTACTTTTGCTTGTGGACCTCTCTTCCTGCTGTTTCTTTTGCCGCTAAATTTGATTTTCAAAATTTTAAATGTCATGTCAATCGTTATCTTGTCTTATAATATTTTGTTCTTTTATAGTTGCCTTTCATTAAGAATATTTTTCTTTTTCTCATAAGTCTAGCAAATCGCCTTACTCTGAATATATGCTTCCACATATGATATGGTGCTCATGCTATACATTAGAATCTTCAATATTATTAGTCCTGACCTGGCATCTTGGCTTCACTCACTTTTCCACTACCACTACTATAACAACGAAAACAACAAAGGTTTTAGGCTACTCAATAGATATCTGTTTATGTTTGGGTGTGTTTGTGTGCTCGCACTTTTGTGTGTTTATGGGTGTTTGTATATATTCGTATATGTACGTTGGTTTGTGCGTTGTGGTTCAGTGGATATCGGCTCGGGACGAGAAATCATAGAGCCGAGTTCAATGTAATCGTTATCTTGTCTTCTTATATTCTGTTCCTTTAAAGTTGTCTTTCGTTAAGAATATTTTTCTTTTTCTCATAAGTCTAGCAAATCGAATTCATTGCATTCACTTACGGGCAAATACCCTTGGGAAAGGTATTAATCCGTCTATTCCTTCCAGTTATGGGTTAAATAACAGGACAGATTGGGTTCTATGGCCTTGGTCGGTAACTAGTCTACCGCAGAAAGCAATGGCAATCTACTGCGGGATTATCTTCTGCCCAGTTAGTCATGTCTCTTTCGAGACATGATCGCCCAAGCGTGTATCACGTATGGCATTTAACTGACTGACTGACTAGCAAATCGCCTTACTTTGAATATATGCTTCCGAATATGATATGGTGCTCGTGCTATACATTAGAATCTTCAATATTATTAGTCCTGACCTGGCATCTTGGCTTCACTCACTTTTCCACTACCACTACTATAACGACAAAAACAGAACAAAGGTTTTAGGATACTCAATAGATATCTGTTTATGTTTGGGTGTGTTTGTGTGCTCGCGCTTTTGTGTATTTATGGGTGTGTGTATATATTTTTATATGTACGTTGGTTTGTGCGTTGTGGTTCAGTGGATATCGGCTCAGAACGAGAAATCAGAGAACCAAGTTCAAATTCCAGTGGAATTCGTTTAATTTATTTACATGCAAATACCTTTGAGAAAGGTCTTTATCCGTTACGTATCCCTTCAGATATGGGTTAAATTGTAAGATAGATTGAGCTCAATAGCCTTAGTTGGCAGAAAGTAATGGCAACCTACTACAAGAAAACCTACCCAGTCAGTCATGTCTCTTTCGAGACATGATCGCCTAAGTGTGTATCACTAATGTCATATAACTGACTGATTTTGGTTTGTGTGTTTGAATTTGTGCGGGTTTTGTGCATAAGTGCTGGTGTTTGTGTGCGAGTATTTGTGTGTATCTGAGTTTGTGTGCATCTTTGTGTTTCTATATGCAATTGTGTCTTTGCGTGAGCTTGTGTATATGTGTTAGTGTTTGTCTGTGTGCACACATTTGTGTATTTTTGTATGTTTCGTGTTTGTGTCTGTGCATGTTTGTGTACGTATGTTTCTGTGTGTGAAAACACGCACTCATGCACGTGTGGTTGCTAACAAAACCTTTTCCCCACCTTTCATTGCCGTATAGGTACCAGATTTATATACGATGTTATAAGGTGCCGATCTTTAGCCAAGCATCTCATTTGAAATTAAACCGCGCTTCTTTGATGTCCAAATGGAGGCCATTAGCTAGTAGACATGGTAAAGCTTAACACTCGCTACACACGACGTCTCTACCGATACAGACAAGTGAGTGTAACCAATTTCACAGGCATTTACCCCTGGTGAACTTCTAGACTTCAGTAGCAAATAGCAGCAATGATGAACACAAGTAAAAGCAATCTGTGAACCTATCTTCGATCAAAAGGAACCTGTATATGAAAGTTGGCGCTCAGATTGCATGGCACTGACTTGTTTCAAACCTCCCCTCCCGCAGAGGGAATAATATGCCTTGTACCAAACACTAATCTAGCTGAGGGTTTATTTCAAATATCAACTTTCATTCGAGCCCGGATCAGAAGTGAAAAAAATAAATAAAAAATAATAAAGATCGATGAAGCATGAGATGAAGAAGAAACATGGACGAAGAGAAAAAAAAAAGAGAGAAAAAAAGAAAAAGCGAGAAGAGATAAAATAATGGCGTGAGGGTGAAAGAAAAACGAAAAAAGAAGGCGGAAAATATTTAAAAAAAAGTAAAGAAGAATAAAATCGATGAAGCGTGAGACGAAGAAGAAACATGGACGAAGAGAAAAAAGAGAGAAAAAAAGCGAGAAGAAATAAAATAATGGCGTGAGGGTGAAAGAAAAACGGAAAAAAAAAAGAAATAGAAATAGGAAGAATTACGAAAAAGAAGAAAAGAAAGAATGTGTAGGAAAGAATAAGTGTATGAGGAAAATAAAACTAAATATAAATTTAAAGCGAGATAAAAAAAAAAAAGAGGAGGAAATTTTGAAAGAAATTAAGGCAGACAGAAAAAATAATGTAACGAAGAAATTGTTTGAAGCTAAAAACGAAAGACAACGTTGAAGTAAGAGAAAACAAAACGGAAAGAGGATAATAGAAAAAGAAAAACAATGAAGAAGTTGGTTTTCTAAGTGCCGCTTAGGTGTGGCACAAGGTCGAAAGTATGAAGTTCGAGCCCTCTTCTTCTTCTATGTGCCCTGTCCCTTCAGAACGTAGGCAGTCATGGTTTTCCACGTCTCCCTATCCCTGGTGGCTCTTAGCACGCCTTCTCCTGTTACACCATGCAACCCTCATTCCATCATCCACCTGATTCAGTCAGTTAAGTGCCATACGTGATACAGGCTTGGGCGATCATGTCTCGAAAGAGACATGACTGACTGGGCAGATGATTATCCCGTAGTAGGTTGCCATTGCTTTCTGCGGTAGACTGGTTGCCGACCAAGGCTATAGAACCCAATCTGTCCTGTTATTTAACCCATAACTGGAAGGAAGAGATGGATTAATACCTTTCCCAAGGGAATTTGCGCGCAAGTGAATGCAATGAATCTGGCTGGAATTCGAACTCGGCTACCCGATTTCTCGTTCCGAGCCGATATACAATGCACCACAACGCACATCCACCTGATTAGGTCTCTCAAATATGTTATCCGTTGCTTTCCCCTGTCTCTCCTTCCCTGTATCTGGCCTGTTAGGATCAGGTTCTCTAAGCCCTCCTTCCTCATTACATGTCCCAGAAACTTCAGCTGTTTCTACCTGATGCTCAGTGTTAGTTTCCTTTTTGTTTCCATCATTTCTAGGACCTCATCATTGCTCACATGCACGATCCATGATATTCACTGCATCCTTCTATAGAACCACATTTCAATTGCTTCAAGTTTTTCCTTCATCTTTGATGATATTGTCCAGCATTCACTGCCATATTGAAGATCTGACAACGCATAGCAATCAAGTACTCTCTTTCTTGTTTCGAGCAAAACTGTCCTGTTTTTTAATACGTTACTCAACTTCTGGAATGCTTCCTTCGCCATGCCAATTCGCCTTCGGATCTCTGTGTCGCACTTTCCGTCTTCTGTTATAACACTTTCCAGGTATTTAAATTTTTGTACCTGCTTGATTCTAATATTCCAGATCAGTGTTTGGCATATTGAGCTGCCTTTTTTTACTGATGACCATGCATTCGGTTTTCTTGCAGTTTATTTGTAGTCCTTTCTTATCCACTCTCTTCAGATACATTCTGTAGGAAGCCTTGTAGTTTCCTTTCTGTGTCTGCTATCAGCACTGTATCATCTGCGTACCTTTGGTTGTTTAAATTGTGGCCTCTGATGACAAATCCAGGCATAACTTCTTGGGTCCTCAAAATATTCTCGCTGTTCAAGTTTAACAGATCCGAGTAAAAGACACATCCTTGTCTTACGCCCCTTTCTATCTTTGTATATCTGCTGAATTCATTACCTGTTCGTATCCAAGCGGTTTGCTGCCAGTAAAGATTCCTGATTACTCTTAAGTCTTTTCAAAATATGTCAAGGCTGCTGAGCATCTCCATCAATTCTTTGTGGTGTATTTTGTCAAACACCTTCGTATAATCAATAAAGCACAGGTATAAGACCTTCTTCATTTGTATTGCTCTTTCAGAGAGCATCCTAATCATAAATATGGCATTCCTTGTTCCAGTGTCTTTGAGAAAACCACACTGTTCGTGTCCTCTCTCTGGCCTGATTCTGCTTCTCGCTCTATTCATCAGGATTCGGACAATCAGTTTTGTTATATGGCTCATTAAACTGATGGTTCTGTGGAGTTCATACTCGTTGGATCCTGGCTTTTTAGGTAGTGCTATGAAGATTGACTTGCTGAGGTCATCTGGTATTACACCACTATTATAAATTTCATTTATTATTTCTGTATATCAAATTCTTACAAGGCTATCAGCAGTTCTTTGACTATGCCATCTCGGCTGTAATGGACTTTAGCAATGGCGAGACAAGCTTGCTGCCCATTACACAAGGTCGAGGTACCCAACGAAAGAAAGAAAGAAAGAAAGAAAGAAAGAAATCTGTAATGGGATCTAGCGATGGTGAGACAAGCTTGCTACCCATTACACTACATCGAGGTACCCAAAGAAAGAAAGAAAGAAAGAAAAAAGAAAGAAAAAAGAAAGAAAGCTGTAATGGGATCTAGCGATGGTGAGACAAGCTTGCTAACTATTACACTACGTCGAGGTACCCAAAGAAAGAAAGGAAGGAAGGAAGGAAGGAAGGAAGGAAGGAAGGAAGGAAGGAAAAGGAAAGGAAAGGAAATGTAATGGGATCTAGCGATGTTCAGACAAGCTTGCTAACGATTAAACTACGTCGAGGTACCGAGAGAAAGAAAGAAAGAAATCTGTAATGTGATCTAGTGATGGTGAGACAAGCTTGCTACCCATTACACTACGTCGAGGTACCCAAAGAAAGAACGAAAGAAAGAAAGAAAGAAAGAAAGAAAGCTGTAATGGGATCTAGCGATGGCGAGCCAAACTTGCAACCCATTCCACTACGTCGAGGTACCCAAAGAAAGAAAGAAAGAAAGAAAGAAAGAAAGAAAGAAAGAAAGAAAGAAAGCTGTAATGGGATCTAGCGATGGTGAGACAAGCTTGCTACCCATTAAACTACGTCGAGGTACCCAAAGGAAGGAAGGAAGGAAGGAAGGAAGGAAGGAAGGAAAAAGAAAGCTGTAATGGGATCTAGCGATGGTGAGACAAGCTTACTACCCATTAAACTACGTCGAGGTACCCAAAGGAAGGAAGGAAGGAAGGAAGGAAGGAAGGAAGGAAGGAAGGAAGGAAGGAAGGAAGGAAAAAGAAAGCTGTAATGGGATCTAGCGATGTTCAGACAAACTTGCTACCGATTAAACTACGTCGAGGTACCGAGAGAAAGAAAGAAAGAAATCTGTAATGGGATCTAGCGATGGCGAGACAAACTTGCTACCCATTGCACTACGTCGAGGTACCCAAAGAAAGAAAGAAAGAAAGCTGTAATGGGATCTAGCGATGGTGAGACAAGCTTGCTACCCATTACACTACGTCGAGGTACCGAAAGAAAGAAAGAAAGAAAAAAGAAAAAAGCTGTAATGGTATCTAGCGATGGCGAGATAAGCTTGCTACCCATTACACTACGTCGAGCTACCCAAAGAAAGAAAGAAAGAAAAGCGCTGATGAATGGAAGAAGAAAAGAAAATACCAAAAGATGAAAGAAACAGAAAAAAAGGGTAATGAATGAGAGTGGGGAATATGGTAAGAGGGGTAATGAATGAGAGTGGGGAATATGGTAAGAGAAGGAATGGAAAGAAAAAAAAAGAAGAAAACTACAAGGTTTGAGAATCTGATGAATCGGAAAAATCCGAATTGCAAAATAGAAAAATTAAACAGAAAACAAAAAGGCAGCCGTAAAGTTAGTTAAGTGCCATACGTGATACATGATTGGGGCGATCATGTCTTGTAAGAGACATGACTGACTAGGCAGAATATTATCCCGCAGTAGCTTGCCTTTGCTTTCTGTGGTATTATTTAACCCATAACTGGAGGGAAGAGTATTTGTGCGTAAGTGAATGCCAGAAATTCAACAGGAATTCGAACGGGGCTTTTTGATTTGTTGTTCCGAGGGTATATCCATTGCACCACATTGGTAGAAGAATGCCCTGATACTACACCAAGAATGGCTCGCATGGTGATGATAATAATAACGATGGTGATGATAATGATAATAAAAAAACAGATGAAAAAAGTAAAAGACAATAAAGAAAGAAAAAAACGAAGAAGTTACAAGACGAAGAAAAAATGAAAACAAAAAAACAAGTAAGAAATAAAAAGAAAGCTGGAAGGTAAACTAAAGAAAAAAAAAAAAAGAATAAAGTAAGACCCAGGAAGAAAATTCAGGAGATAAAACAAGCAAGAAACGAAATAAGTAAAAAATGGAAAAGAAAAAAAAAGAAAAAAAAAGAAAAAGACTCTAAAGAATGAAAAAAAAAATGAAAGACAAAGAAAGATAGAAAAGTAAAAAGAAACAACAGAAAAAAGAAAAGTAGAGAAAGAAATAAAGAACTGTAAAAACGATGAAAGAGAGAAAAGTAAATATGAACGACGAAAGAAAGAAAAGTAGAGGAAGAAATAAAGAACTGTAAAAACGATGAAAGAGAGAAAAGTAAATATGAACGACGAAAGAAAGAAAAGTAGAGGAAGAAATAAAGAACTGTAAAAACGATGAAAGAGAGAAAAGTAAATATGAACGACGAAAGAAAGAAAAGTAGAGGAAGAAATAAAGAACTGTAAAAACGATAAAAGAGAGAAAAGTAAATATGAACGACGAAAGAAAGAAAAGTAGAGGAAGAAATAAAGAACTGTAAAAACGATGATAGAGAGAAAGAAATGAACGACGAAAGAAAGAAAAGTAGAGGAAGAAATAAAGAACTGTAAAAATGATGAAAGAGAGAAAAGTAAATATGAACGACGAAAAAGAAAGAAAAGTAGAGAAAGAAATAAAGAACTGTAAAAACGATGAAAGGAGAGAAAAGTAAATATGAACGACGAAAGAAAGAAAAAGTAGAGGAAGAAATAAAGAACTGTAAATGATGAAAGAGAGAAAAGTAAATATGAACGACGAAAGAAAGAAAAGTAGAGGAAGAATAAAGAACTGTAAAAACGACGAAAGAGAGAAATAAATAACAACGACGAAAAGAAAGAAAAGAGAGAAAATAAAGAACTGTAAAAACGATGAAAGAGAGAAAAGTAAATATGAACGACGAAAGAAAGAAAAGAGAAGAAATAAAGAACTGTAAAAACGATGAAAGAGAGAAAAGTAAATATGAAATTTGACGAAAGAAAGAAAAGGAGAAAGAAATAAAAGAACTGTAAAAACGATGAAAGAGAGAAAAGTAAATATGAACGACGAAAGAAAGAAAAGTAGAGGAAGAAATAAAGAACTGTAAAAACGATGAAAGAGAGAAAAGTAAATATTAGAATACGAAAGAAAGAAAAGAGAATAAAATAAAATAACTGTAAAACGATGAAAGAGAGAAAAGTAACATGAAATTGACGAAAAGAAAGAAAAGCAGAAAGAAATAAAGAACTGTAAAAACGATGAAAGAGAGAAAAGTAAATATGAACGACGAAAGAAAGAAAAGTAGAGAAAGAAATAAAGAACGAAACGATGAAAGAGAGAAAAGTAAACATGGCTGACGAAAGAAAGAAAAGAAAGAAGAAATAAAGAACTGTAAAAACGAGGAAAGAGAGAAAAGTAAATATGAACGACGAAAGAAAGAAAAGCAGAGAAAGAAATAAAGAACTGTAAAAACTGATGAAAGAGAGAAAGAAGAATGACGAAAGAAAGAAAAGTAGAGGAAGAAATAAAGAACTGTAAAAACGATGAAAGAGAGAGAAAAGTAATATGGCTGACGAAAAGAAAAAGAAAAAGCAGAGGGTGTTAAAACAGCGAACTGTAAAACGATGAAAGAGAGAAAAGAAATATGAACGACGAAAGAAAGAAAAGTAGAGGAAGAAATAAAGAATTGTAAAAACGATGTAAGAGAGAAAAGTAAATATGAACGACGAAAGAAAGAAAAGAGAGGAAGGAAATAAAGAACTGTAAAAACGAGCGAAAAAAGAGAGAAATAAATAAGGAACGACGAAAGAAAGAAAAGTAGAGAAAGAAATAAAGAACTGTAAAAACGATGAAAGAGAGAAAAGTAAATATGAACGACGAAAGAAAGAAAAGTAGAGAAAGAAATAAAGAACTGTAAAAACGATGAAAGAGAAAAGTAAATATGAACGACGAAAGAAAGAAAAGTAGAGTGGAAGAAGAAGAACTGTAAAAACGATGAAAGAGAGAAAAGTAAATATGAACGACGAAAGAAAGAAACAGAGAAAGGAAGGAAGAACGTAAAAACGATGAAAGAGAGAAAGAAGAATATGAACGACGAAAGAAAGAAAAGAGAGAAAGAAATAAAGAACTATAAAAACGATGAAAGAGGAGAAAAGTAAATATGAACGACGAAAGAAAGAAAAGTAGAGAAAGAAATAAAGAACTGTAAAAACGATGAAAGAGAGAAAGTAAATAAGGAACTAGACAGAAGAAAGAAAAGGAGAATAAAGAACTAAAACACAAGAGAGAAAAGTACGAACGACGAAAGAAGAAGAGAGAAGAAAGAAAATAAAGAACGCAAAACGATGAAAGAGAGAAAGTAAATATGAACGACGAAAGAAAGAAAAGTAGAGAAAGAAATAAAGAACTGTAAAAAAACGATGAAAGAGAGAAACAAATATGAACGACGAAAGAAAGAAAAGGAGAAAGAAATAAAGAACTGTAAAAACGATGAAAGAGAGAAAAAGTAAATATGAACGACGAAAGAAAGAAAAGTAGAGGAAGAAACAAAGAAACTGTAAAAACGATGAAAGAGAGAAAAGTAAATATGAACGACGAAAGAAAGAAAAGTAGAGAAAGAAATAAAGAACTGTAAAAACGATGAAAGAGAGAAAAGTAAATATGAACGACGAAAGAAAGAAAAGTAGAGAAAGAAATAAAGAACTGTAAAAACGATGAAAGAGAGAAAAGTAACATGAACGACGAAAGAAAGAAAAGTAGAGGAAGAAATAAAGAACCGTAAAAACGATGTAAGAGAGAAAAGTAAATATGAACGACGAAAGAAAGAAAAGTAGAGGAAGAAATAAAGAACTAAAAAAACGATGAAAGAGAGAAAAGAATATGAATGAAAGAAAGAAAAGTAGAGAAAGAAATAAAGAACTGTAAAAACGATGAAAGAGAGAAAAAGTAAATATAAACGACGAAAGAAAGAAAACAGAGAAAGAAATAAGGAACTCTAAAAACGATGAAAGAGATAAAAAAGTAAAAATGAAGGACGAAAGAAAGAAAATTAGAGGAAGAAATAAAGAAAGCTAAAGGCGATGAAGGAAATGTAATGATGAATAAGCGCACAATATGGGAAGTATTCAGAGAAAGCAAGAAAGAAGAATGTCCACAAATGAAGATAAGAGAAAAAAAAAACTCAAGCCAATGGAAAAACTTAGAAACTGGGAATAAGTAAAATCAAAAAGGGATATCTATTTATCTATCTATTTCATTCTGTTCATATCTATCTATCTATCTATCTATCTCATTCTGCTCATATCTATCTATCTATCTATCTATCTATCTATCTCATTCTGTTCATATCTATCTATCTATCTATCATTCTGTTCATATCTATCTATCTATCTATCTATCTATCTATCTATCTATCTATCTATCTATCTATCTATCTCATTCTGTTCATATCTATCTATCTATCTATCTCATTCTGTTCATATCTATCTATCTATCTATCTATCTATCTATCTATCTATCTATCTATCTATCTCATTCTGTGTATCTATCTATCTATCTCATTCTGTTCATATCTATCTATCTATCTATCTATCTCATTCTGTTCATATCTATCTATCTATCTATCTATCTATCTATCTATCTATCTATCTATCTATCTATCTCATTCTGTTTCTATCTATCTATCTATCTATCTATCTCATTCATTCATATCTATCTATCTATCTATCTATCTTATTCTGTTCATATCTATCTATCTATCTATCTATCTATCTCATTCTGTTCATATCTATCTATCTATCTATCTATCTATCTCATTCTGTTCACTTATCTATCTATCTATCTATCTATCTATCTATCTATCTATCTATCTATCTATCTATCTCATTCATTCATATCTATCTATCTATCTATCTATCTATCTATCTCATTCTGTTCATATCTATCTATCTATCTATCTATCT
>JBBBDQ010000200.1:3760000-3977500 GCA_037127315.1 Ascarosepion bandense | reverse complement strand
TTATTAAACATATTTAGTCCATGAGATCTATTCTGTACATTTTTCAAAATCCATTTTGCACATTTATAAAGCTGTAGCGGATAAGAAATTAATTAAAATCAACTCTCTTCTTCACTTTCACAAAAATTCAAAACGACGTGTGAAATCCTGGTTTTTCCCAAATAATGATTGACCATCTGCTTAAAGAAAAAGTCGAAACCAGATTTCGCAAGTAGGTGTTAAACTGATTTTTGATGAATGGGAGCGACTTGCAAGACTAAGGTTACAATAAAAAGACTTCATCAGTTTCAGTCAGTCAGTCAGTCAGTCAGTCAGAGAGTCAAAGGGAGCCGCGAGACGAAACATCAAAAATGTAGCTTAAACTTCAAGTGACTCGGACATTGTCCTATTTCTCTTTCTCTGTATCTCTTTCAGCACACATACACATCACTATAATGGATAACCCACTATAAATCTACCATTCGTCCGAGCATTGAATACTGTCGCAATATCAGTTCGGGTGCTCCTGCTAGTCATCTTGAGATTATCGACAAATTCCAAAGAAGGATCAGCAATATAATTGATACTGAGTTGACAGCTCATCTTCAGTCACTTTCTCACCGACGTGATGTGGCTTCTCTCAGTCTTTTCTACATGTATTTTATGGGAAACTGCTCTGACGAGCTTTTTCCCTCGGTACCCCGACCAGGTGTATTTACTGATGCTACCAGATTGGCATCAAGGTCTCGCCTTTTTACCACAGAAATAGTTAAATGTAACCGTCTTTCCTGCATTAATAATTTCTTTTCTCGCATTTCGCGTTTGTGGAACTCACTTCCATTTGCTTGCTTCCCTCATAGCTACAATCTCCAAATGTTTAAATGCAACATCAATTGCCATCTTTTATCTACTTGTTTCATATTCATCTCTTTTCTTCAACATCCCAATAGCTACAATCTCCAAATGTTTAAATGCAACATCAATTGCCATCATCTATCTGCTTGATTCCCATTCATCTCTTTTCTTTAACATCCCAATAGCTACACTCTTCGAAAGTTGAAATGCAAAATCATTTGCCATATTTTATCTATTTGATTCCTATCCTTCTCTTTTCTTCAACATCCCAATTGCTACAGTCTCGAAAAATTTCAATGCAACATCAATTGCCCTCTTTAAATGCAACATCAATTGCTATCTTTCAGCCTGTTCACCAATTTTTCAAAGAAGTCGTTTGAGTGCGCTACCAAGCAGCTATAAATAACGGGATAGTTCCTATCTTTTTCTCTCTTTCTCTTTTCTTCTTGCCTTCTAGGATCCGGTAGAAGTAAATTCAACAAGACCTTGTTCCAGATCATGGTGATATCGTTCCCTGAATGACTGGATCATGGAGATTTTCCCTGAATGACTTGACCCTAGAGATATTTTTCCTTGGATGACTGGATCATGGGGATATCTTTCCCTGGGTGACTGGATCATGGGGATATCTTTCAATGGGTGACTGGATCATGGGAATATTTTTCTCCGGGTGACTGGATTATGGGAATATATTTTCCGGGATGACTAGATCATGGGGATATCTTTCCCTGTATGACTGGATCATTGGTGTATCTTTCCCTGGATGGCTGGATCATCGAGATATCGTTTCCTGGATGACTGGATAATGTGGATATCTTTCCCTGGATGATGCTATCATAGGGATATCTTTCCCCGGATGGCTGGATCATAGGGATATAGTTTCCTTGATGACAGGATAATGGGGATATCTTTCCCTGGATGATTGTATCATAGGGATATCTTTCCACGGGTGACTGGATCATGGGGATATCGTTTCCCGGATGACTGGATCATGGGGATATCTTTCACTGGATTACTGGATCATGGGGATATCGTTCCCTGGATGGTGGGATCATGGGGATATCGTTCCCTGGATGAGTAGATCATGGGGATATCTTTCCCTGTGTGTCTTGATGATGTGGATTTCTTTCTCTGGATGACTGGAGTATGGGGATATCTTTTACTGTGTGACGGGTTCTTGGGGATATCTTTCTCTAGATGACTGGATCATGCGTACATCTTTCCCTGTTTGATTGGATCATGAGGATATCTTTTCCTGGATTAAATTTTATACACCGGCATGCGTATCACCCGAACATTTCCCCCTTTTAATGTCTTCTTTATTTTGCGTGCATGCTACTGTATTTTCTCCGTTTTTTATTCATGCTCAGAATGCTATCGGAACGAGCAATACAAATGCAGAAGGACCTTTATCTATGCTTTATAGACTACGCAAGGGCGTTTGACAAAGTACGACACAGCGACTTGATAGAGATGCTTGACAACCTCGGCATTTTCGGAAAAGACGTTAGGATGATCAAGAATCTAGATTAGCAGCAAACCGCTAGTGTACTCAGCAGGTATACAAAAATAAAAAGGGGCGTAAGACAAGGATGTGTTTTCTCACCGGATCTTGTCAACCTGTACAGCGAACCAATTAGGAGAGAAATAAAAGCCTTGCCAGGATTCGTCAATGGCGGCCATAATCTCAACAATATCCGATACGCGGATGACACAGTGCTGATAGCAGACACGGAAAGGAAAATGCAGGACCTTTTACAGAAGTTAGCAAAAGAAAGTGAAAAGAAAGGGTTGAGAATAAACCTCAAGAAAACTGAATGCATGGTCATCAGCAAAATGAGGAGACCAATATACTAACTACAAGTTGGAGAATCTACAATAAAACAAGCAAAACAATCAAATACTTGGGAAGTGTTTTGATAGAGAATGAAAGTGCAACATGGAGATCCAAAGACTCATTGGCATGAACAAAGACGCATTTCAGAAGCTAACTAGAGTACTAAAAGATAAGAAAATCTCATTAGAAAACAGAAAAGATTGCTGGATTGCTATATGATATCTATCCTTCTGTATGGAAGTGAATGCTGGACGATCTCATCAAAGATGAAGGAGAGGCTTGAGGCAGCAGAAATGTGGTTTTAAAGAAGGATGCTGATGGTACCATAGGCAGGGCACGTGTGCAACGATGAGATGTTGGAAAGGATGCAAACGAGAAGAAAACTGATAATAAATATTAGGAAGAGATAAATGAGGTTCCTGAGACATGTAATGAGGAAGGAAGGCCTGGAGAACTTGATACTCACAGGTCTGGTAAATGGAAGAAGAGACAGGGGAAAGCAGCGCAAGACGTACTTGTTAGGTCTGAGCAAATGGTTGACGGAGCGGGGCTTAGAAGAGATAACAAGAGAAAAATTATTGAGAGCGACAAGAGACAGAGCCAAGTGGAAGTCCATGATCACCTACGTCCTGAAGGGACACAGCACATGAAGATGAAGAAGACTCAGTGCAGATGACCTAGGGATTAGAAGGTTCGCTTTCCGCCAGGAGAACTGGGTTCGAATCACATCATGTTCGATTTCTCAGGAAGGTGATTTCTTGAGGCTGTCGTCCTGAGGAGTCGAGCCTAGCGTCCCCCACATTTTTGGAAAGTGCGCAAAAACCATACCACGGTTTAACCTAAATCTTGTAAGTGAAATTGGATAGACAGAACTTTTTGGGAACCGTCGATGGTTGAGATAGCACAAAGTCAAATGTCATCGTGACCGAGGGTGAGATTCTGCAGGCCTTTAAATCAGGCCAGATAATGCGCACTCTCTCCAAAACTGTAACTAAGGTCCGTTCAGCATAGATGCAGTATAAAACACAGGTGGCTTTTCTGGGTGTTGAACAAATACAAATGTGTTTCAGCAGGTGTCTGGAACAGGGATTTTCTAGACACCTTAGTAGGCGTACGCAAATACGAGCGGTCAGTCATCAAGAGGAAAAAAAACTCAGTTATGAAAACAAAAATATAAAGCAGATGATTACCCCGCAGTAGGTTGCCATTGCTTTCTTCGGTAGACTGGTTGCGAGCCAAGGCTATACAACCTAATCTGTCCTATTATTTAACCTAAAACTGGAGGGAAGAGACGGATTAATAACTTTTCCAAGGGTATTTGCGCGTGACTGGAAGGAATTTAACTGGAATTCGAACTCGGCTCCCCGATTTTCTCGTTCCGAGCCGATATCCACTGCCCCACAACGCACAAGAAGGAGGATGTGCCTTGTGGGGCAGTGGATATCGACTTGGAACGAGAAAATCGGGGAGCTGAGTACGAATTCCAGTTGAATTCCTTGCATTCACTTACGCACAAATACCCTCGGTACCTTGGCGTGTATCACGTATGGCACTTAGCTGAAATTATATAGCTCTTGTTATTGTACATAGAACACTATTACCGTAGAAAACAATGGCAACCTACTGCGGGATAATCTGCCCAGTCAGTCATGTCTCTTTCGAGACATGATCGCCCAATCGTGTTTCACGTATGGCACTTAACTGACTGACTGACTCCATATGCAATGTTTTATATTTTATAAACATTTATATAGGCTGGTCCAAAAGATTGACTTTGAGCTTTGCTTAACGTCATATTAACCTCTGTGGACTATTTAATGCCAGAAAGATGGGGTTTTAAGTTTTTTTTATTTAATGTTCGGTTATAGTGAGAAGCTTGATTTAGTCAGATTTTAAGAATTTTTTGTTTTTATTCTTTTTTATTTTAGAAAACAGAAAATGTCTTCTAGTTTTGATTTAAAAAATGTTTTGCTGAGAATAATTTTTTTCCTTCAAAAATGTGTTATAGTAATAATTTTTTCTTCAAAAATGTATATTTTTCTATAAAAGTCTATTTTTATACTTTCATAGTGTTTTGATCGCAGTTTGGTCGTTAACTATTTCCCCATAGCTGGGACCCTAACAGCTGCTACCACTCTGGAGGGTCAGGGTGGACCTGTAAACAACAGCAATTAAGAGATGGTTCCATGCTCCTCACAACCTCCCGATCAGAGGCCTTGCTGCTGGATGCAGTTTACCGTTAAGCCCAGGACCGGTCCAAAAGAAGTGAACCGTAAATAACATTTATTTTGAGATTACATATACATTATTATATAATAATTCTGCTTGTTCCTTTCTTAGTTAGTTTATTTACTTAGTTACTTAGTTCCTCCGTCTGTTACGCCACTAAAGAAAGATAACACACTTACTCTCTGCTCGAGCTTTTCCTTCCTCTTTATCTTTTTATAATATATATACGCTACTCTCGTCAGCCCTTCTCCCATTTTTGCCAAACGGAAGAGTATCAAAGAGTAAGAGAGTAGGAGGAGAGAGCCTATAGCATTACCGTAGCAGTAGCAGCTTAAGCTGGTGGTTGTAGTAGTAATTGTGTGTGTGTATATATGTATGCGTACTGTACAATATAGTAAAAATAGGTAGGTTTGTTGTCATATCCCACGACCTAATAACGAAATTTCTGGCCTCTAGACGTTTCACCATTACTCAGTTTGTCTTTTCTGTTTACAATGGACACAAGAGCTTTTAAAGTAACTTTAGTTATTTAAAAAAATTTTTAATCCCTTCTCACATTTTTGAAATTTTGTCAGGAAGTTTTGTTTTGATTTGAATTAACGGCTAAAGAAACGTTACGACTGTTTCACAACGGAAACGTAATGATTGCATCACCCACATCTTTTTGATGACAAACACATTAATTTGGAAATTCTCGCAAAAATCAAATAGTTGTTGGATTTTAATGAAACTACCAGTACTCATTCACAAATGAATGAATTTAGTTCTGAAATTATTTTGTAAAAATCTGGATAAAAATGTTTACAATGGACACAGGAGACATGATTTTTCAGTAATAAAAAAAAACATTTTCTCTTTAAAAATGTCTTTCTTTTTAAAGTTGGATAGCAAGTGAATTTCGAACTGATTAAACAGTAATAATAATAATGGTTAACCAGATTAATTTGCTTACCATTATTTCACCTCAGTTAAAACAACTCACAAAATAGCGTACAGTATTTTGGTTATGGTCTGTGCATACGCCACTTAATATAATATAAGATTGCAGTAAAGTAGCTTCTATGGAAATTACGTTTAGAGATATTTTAATAAAATTACACTGTGTTATTGTTATTTTATTATATAATACCTTCATGTTTGAAGACGTTACTATCATTTGTAGTATGACAAAGTAAAAATTTTCCAGGAAATCATAATTATCCTTCCATGAAAATTCTACGGGTTCTGCTAGTATTTATTAATACAACTATTACATTGATAATTAAATTTTATTGTCAACAATAATACAAAAGTGCTTAATCTTCCTCAACGCAGGTGCTCAAACTGTTGCCCGTCGCAATTTACTTAACTTTGATGTCTATCCATATATATATATATATATAAACATATCGTGTAGATATAGAAGAATCTAAAGGAGTATCCTGAACATGAAGTGGTAGGATAACTCTCTATGAGACCTCTAAATATATATGTATATAAATACATATAGAGACAATATATGTAAAAATTAAGACATGCACGTTATTCCATGGTTAAGCAGAAGTTTGGACTATTTGAGGCGAACCATCATCAGCTTCCGTCCTTATTGTACAGCAGATTTTATACGAATGAAATTCACAAATAAAGAAAAAAACACAAAAACATAAATAAAAATAAAGATCGCTCCGTTAAAAGTGAAAAATTACAGAAAATATCATCATTACATCAGTTAGGCGAACTCACACACACATAGATACATACATGCATACATTCATACATACATACATACACATCTACACATACACAACATATCATCATATATAAGCACGCGTAAGAACGGGTGTCAACTCAAAGATTCTCTACGTAAATCAATCAGACTGACTTACGTAGAGAATCTTTGAGTTGACACTCATTCTTATACATATACCCGTTTTTTATATATATAGGGTGGTGCAAAAGTAGGTGGTGGTAGTTGGAATAGGTTTGTTTCGGTTGTATTTCCAACATATATATATATGCATGGTCATCAATAAATAGAGTAGCTCAAAATACCAACTTCAGGTTGGGGGTACTAAAATCAAGCAGGTACAAAAATTTAAATATTAGGTTGTCCCAAAAGTTCGTAAACACTTACGAAATGAATCTATCTGGTCCAGCACAATCGAGACAAGCGATGCGTTCAGAAAGGGCAAGAGACACCGTCGGTTATAAAACAAGATCGATTCGGCAAGAAATTCATGTTGTGCGTTTGGTGGAACTTTGTAGGAATCGTGCATATTGAGTTGGTTCCGAATGATCGAGCCACCAGTGGCAAACTTTACTGTCAGCAACTTGAGCGGGTCTACGAAAAGTTGAGGCAAAAGTACCCGGCTCTGATCAACCGAAATCGCGCTTTGATGCAGCAGAACAATGCCAAGCCACACACCGCCAGGGAGACCAAAGACAAGTTTGAAAAGCTGGATAGCGTTGAGGTTCTGCCACATCCAGCCTACAGTCCTGACTGTACTCCATCAAATTACGGCTTTTTCCGCTCAATGCAACACTTTCTGAAGGGTCGCCGATTCGACTCGTTTGATGAAGTCGAGGAAGCGTGTCAAGAATTCTTTGATTCGAAGCCGGCTGAATGGTACTTTGACCAGATCCGAAAGCTTGCAGATCGATGGCAGAAAGTCTTGAAAAATAATGGTCTTTATTTTGAGCAATAATTTTTGTTGTTTTTGCGACTAAAATTTCAGTTTTTTGCAAGTGTTTTCTGGTAACCTTAGATTAGTTGGCGAGTAAAATTTCAGTTTTTTGCAAGTGTTTACGAACTTTTGGGACAACCTAATACCTGGGAAATGTTCTAATAGAGGATGATAAGTGCGACACTAAGATCCGAAGGCGTACTGACATGGTCAAGGATGCATCAGAAGTTCAGTAGAATATCGAGAAACAGAAAAATTTCGCTGGAAACGAAGAAGGGAGTGGATTTTTATGTGATGTATGTCCTTCGATATGTCAGTGAATGCTGTATTAAGAAACTACAAGACCTACAGGAAGTAGTTAATAAAAGCGAAAAGAAAGGAATACAAATAAACTACAACAAAACTGAATGCATGATCATCAGTAAAAAAAGAAGCCGAAAACTAGAAGACGGGGATACTAAAATCAAGCAAGTACAGAAATTTAAATACCTGTGAAGGGCTCTAACAGAATACGGAAAGTGTGACACCGAAATCCAAAGGCGTATTGGCATGGTCAAAGATGCATTCCAAAAGCTGAGTAAAATATTGATAGAGAGGAAAATTTTGTTGGAAACGAAGAAGGGCGTACTAGATTGTTATGTGATGTCTGTCCTTCAATATGTCAGAGAATGCTGTATTCAGAAACTACAAGACCTCCTACAGGAAGTAGTTAAAGAAAGCGGAAAGAAAAGACTACATACTACTACAAAAGTCAAGTCAGGAACTATCCAACGTCTATATCCTTAAGGACAAATGTTCCAGTGGGGACAGACGTTGGTTAGTTCCTGACTTGACTCTTAGAGTTGTGAGTTCAATACCAGCCTACAGCAGTGGTGAACAAGTAACTTGCAGGGTTAGAGGGAGATAACTCATAACTTCTAATCGAGGTATTTAAAAATGTATTGCTGGTAATGATTTTTTTTTCTTTCAAAAGTGTATTATGACAATGATTTTTTTTCTTCAAAAATGTGTTATGGTAATATTTTTCTTTTAAAAATGTATATTTTTCTATAAAAGTCTATTTTTATACTTTCATAGTGTTTTGACCCCAGTTTGCGGGGGTAACTATTTGCCCATAGCTGGGACCCTAATAGGTGCTACCACTCCGAGTCAGGGTGGACCTGGGAACAAAAGCAATTAAGAGGAGGTTCCATGCTCTTCACAACCTCCCAATCAGAGGCCTTGCTGCCGGATGCAGTTTACCGTCATACCCAGGACCTTCTATTAAGTGAAATAGAATAAAAGAAATATTTTGAGAGAGGTTATATGAATTTGTCGGTCAGCACAAACAAGAGTTTTGTTATTTCTAATGCAATCGTTTTACCATCTGGTATTTTACAAGTTCTAGCTTTCAGTGGAGTCGGGATCATGTTAGAGAATCACAAAGACAAATTCAAACGCACGCAATACAAAGCAACGATAAAAGACGAGAAGTGTTCATAGCGGGTAAACACGCCCGTGTGCGCACAAAATGTAACCAGGAGGGATACGAAGAGGAGGAAGAGAAGCAGAGTTAAAGAAAATGTGTTACCATTTTGTGAAATAAAGGTTGTTCTAGTTCGAGATGTCTATCTTTTGAAGTGGCAATGACAGAGATTTGCTGACAGTGGCAAAAATGTCGTTGAAAGAATTCTATCTTGGCAGAAATTCATAGTAAATCGATTCAATCACTGAAAAAGTTTTGTAACAATGCTAAGATCACATATTTGATATATATTATAGTTATAGTCCTAGTATCTTATAAGAGCTGAAAGCTGTAAGATGTGTGTTTTTAAATATTTGAGGCAAAACGTAAACAAACGGAATTTTTTATGCGCCGCTAAGATATGCCACAAGGCTGATGGGGCGCTTAGTGAGGATCGAACTCACTACTCAGTTGTAAAACAAGCTTGCTAACCATTACAACACAATGAAGTGCCCAATTTTATCCGAAGATAGATTTAAAAGATGAAACAATTTTTCTAACAATGCTATAGTCGCATATTCTTTATATATATATATTTTTTTTCTAAATATATACTGTTAAATATAAGAGACAATGAATGTCTATTATGTTTAATCATGAGCCCTTCTAAACGCCGTATTTTGGATTTAATTTCAGTTGAAAATAAAGACAAAAATTTTCCAACATTTGGATAATTTTTTATGAATTTGGTTCTAAGCTTTCGGCTCACATGAGCCATCTTCAGAGAGGTTATTAAGACGGTAACACAATAACATCCAACATCACCGACGATTTTATTTTGTGTTGAAAATACGACGTTTAGAAGGGTTCGTGATTAAACATAATAGACATTCATTGTCTCTTATATATAACAGTATATGTTTAGAAAATTATTTGCTGCCTCGATACACTAAATATATATATATATATAGTTAGGGAAACCAATATTCCATACGATCAGACTTTGTGCGAAGTCAGTCAGGTAAGTGCTATACGTGATACACACCTGGCCGATCACGTCTCGAAAGAGACATGACTGACTGAGCTAACGATTATCCCGTAGTAGGTTGCCATTACTTTCTGCGGGAGACTGGTTGCCAGTCATGGCTATAGAACCCAATCGGTCCTGTTATTTAACCCTTAAAAATGGAGGGAAGAGACGGATTATTAACTTTCCCAAGGGTATTTGCACGTAAGTGAATGCAGGGAATTCAACTGGAATTCGAACTCGGCTCCCCGATTTCTGAGCCGATATCCCATGCAACACAACGTACATTATTGGAAGAAAGTCTCTTATTTGAATTTTCAGTTTATTTTTAAGAGACTGGGATTTTGCCAAATTTAGTGATAAGAGGTTGGTTTTTGTTTGCTGTCCGCTAATTTTTTTTTCTTTCTTTTTATTCTTGTGACTTTTTTACAGTGATTTTTTTTCAGTCAGTCAGTTAAGTGCCATACGCGACACACGCTTGGGCGATCATGTCTCGAAAGAGACATGACTGACTGGGCAGAAGATTATCCCGCAGTAGGTTGCCATTGTTTTCTGCGGTAGACTGGTTGCCGACCAAGGCTATAGAACCCAATCTGTCCTGCTATTTAACCCATAACTGGAAGGAAGCAGACGGATTAATACCTTTCCCAAGGGTATTTGCGCGTAAGTGAATACAATGGATTCAACTGGAATTCGAACTCGGCTCTCGTTCCGAGCCGATATCCATTGGACCACAACGCACATCCTACCTTGACTTTTTATCCTGTAACATTAGTTGAATTCGTTTCCATTTCTGTCCTTCAGCTGTTCAATCTTTATTTTCAGTTACCCCCTCTACATTCAATTTGCCAAAGATGCAACTCTGCAATACTGCCGCTAAACTATCGCCATTTCCATGACTCCGTTCTTTAGTTTTATGAGTTCAGACCTTTTTTTTAAATAGAACCCTGCCAGACCCCAATTGTTGCGGTAATCGCCATTTTTGTTGCGAGTTGTGGAAGTTTATAATTAAATATTTTTTTCTTTTTTAATAAAATCGACAAATGAAATAATAATAAGGAATAATAGAGAAAGAAATAGATTTTCCCATGATTCTCAAAGTAAAGCAACTATGAATATAATATCTGCACTTGGTTTCATTAAACGCCGTTAGGCCGCGCCGATTAAGTCTGAAAAGAATTAAAAAATTCTTTAGTATTTGTCTATATTTCTGAGATTAGATAGTATTTACAGTCTTTACATTATTTGGACTGTTGTCCTCATCTTTGTTGCCATTAGTACGACGTTTAATAAGAGATAATTCTATTTGTCTATATTTCTGAAATGAGGTAGTAGTTACAGTACTTACATTATTTGGACTATTGTCCTAATTTTTGTTGCCATTTGTACGACGTTTAATAAGAGATAATTCTATTTGTCTATATTTCTGAGATGAGGTAGTAGTTACAGTATTTACATTATTTGGACTGTTGTCCTCATCTTTGTTGCCATTAGTACGACGTTTAATAAGAGATAATTCTATTTGTCTATATTTCTGAAATGAGGTAGTAGTTACAGTATTTACATTATTTGGACTGTTGTCCTCATCTTTGTTGCCATTAGTACGACGTTTAATAAGAGATAATTCTATTTGTCTATATTTCTGAGATGAGGTAGTAGTTACAGTATTTACATTATTTGGACTATTGTTCTCATCTTTGTTACCATTTGTACGACGTTTCAGCCGTTGTACACTCCGGCCTTCTTCAACTGCCAGGAATTTCGAACCGAATACTTTATTACAATCACTGGTTTGCGTTGGAAGCTGACCACGTGATCGACTTGACTACATATTTACTATTTTTCGATCAGTCAGTTAGAGGGTCGAGGGAGCAAAGAACAGTCAACCCACCATAATGTAACAAAAATTGCCGACCGCCCATCGGACACAACTATTCGTGTGACCCGTATTCACACCCTGTCACTTTCTTCCTCGTGCTGTTTTCTTTATTTCTTCTTTCTTTTCATCTACCTGACGAGAGGAGCAAGACATTACTACTACTTTGTTGATACACTCAGCGAAAACATGGACTTAACCTTTTTCTGAACAAATCACATTTCGCTAAACAAATGAACTCTTAATTCTTTAATCTCTTTACTACTATTTCTCTTAGAACATTTTCACAATTAATAATTTCGTACATACAAATTGATATTATGTCGTTCGATAAATAAGTATCCGTTTATTTACACAAACGAAACAGTTTTATTCTTCAATCTTCTGATCTGAAGTAAATTGTGGCAGTTCGGTTATGTTTGGCACAAGGCCAAGTTAATAAACATTGCTCAAGCTGCCTACTTCACATTTATTAAAAAAGTTTGTATTTTTACAGACTTAATCAGCGCCACCTATTGGACAAAAATCCCAGCAAATTGAAAATTCAAGAAATTTTAATTACAAATTTTAATCTCAAATTGAAATTTTCTTCCCATAAAGTCGTGTTTTATGGGATACTAAGATTCCCTATGAAGTATGACGAATATGTGACTGTATGGGCCTCGGTGATGCTTGTTAAATTGGCCTTGTGTCAAACACAACTGAAGTCCCAACAATTTACATATCAGAAGGTTGGATGATGTTGAAATGTGGAAGGATAAAGTATTTCGTTCGTGCATTCGCCCGGTTCACACTCCACCCACGTCTATTGAACAGGTGAAGAGGCTCATCCCTTGTTCCCTGTTTAGGTTGTGGTTTCCAGCTTTCTCTTTTCCAATCTTTTCACTCTTTTCAATCTTTTCTTTTTTCTTTTTTTCAATTGGAGTAGATAGACTAAACTATCGCCCGGTTCACACTCCACCCACGTCTATTGAACAGGTGAAGAGGCTCATCCCTTGTTCCCTGTTTAAGATGTGGTTTCCGACTTTCTCTTTTCCAATCTTTTCACTCTTTTCTTTTTTCTTTTTTTCAATTGGAGTAGATAGACTAAACTATCGCCCGGTTCAACTCCACCCACGTCTATTGAACAAGTGAAGAGGCTCATCCCTTGTTCCCTGTTTAAGATGTGGTTTCCGACTTTCTCTTTTCCAATCTTTTCACTCTTACGTAGCCCCCTGCGCATCAGTGGCGTTACCGCCTTGCTTGGGGTGATATGATTAAAAAAAATTAAAGTAAAACTTTTATTAACAGAATAACAAAACTGTAAAAATAAAAATAAAACGTTCACAAAGAAAATGCATGTAGTTAATTGTTCAAAGAGAAATGTAAGTATTTAAATGTCCCACAGAAAATCAGAGTTCATAGTTGATAGTAGCAGAATGCGTGTATGTAAAAAGATTAAAATGGTTGCCAATAAAAGTCTGTGTTCTTTTCCTTTTAATGGCCGGAGAAAAAGTGAAAAGGAAAATTAGGCAATAAAGTAAATTGTACTTATCGAAGTAAATTGAAATATCTTGTTGTTTTCTTTGACGGTTTGTGGGTGAAGACGAAGAAAGAAAACTTGAAAGAAGAGGAAAAACGAATGTGCAACGCGTCCTTACGTTCTGGTTGGCAAATTACATTTTCTTGAGTCACATTGCGACGAGGTCCTTCAGATTCACTCCCATGTGGATTGATTTGACCGATCAAGTGATGTGGTTTAAGTAGTGGATTTTAGTCATGTGACTGGCTCTAACATCATACCCATTTTCTAGGTGTGAAAAAAATGTGACTGGGGTCATTATCAATTTGCTGTTTCCTATCCAATTAGTATCCAGAACACTGACTTGTGAAATTTGTCTTGGGCTGGGTTTTTCCAAAATGGTTTTTGTTGTTTTGATCCAATTTTGCATGTATGCAATTTTACTTTTTTTCGCTTGAGTTGTAAGATGATATAGGATTTGATTGTTTTACTATAATTTTTATTGTAAACTGAACGGACTTATTTCCTAGTGAAGTCAGTCAGTCAGTCAAGTGCCATACACGATACACGCTTTAGGCGATCTTTCAAGACATGACTGACTGGGCAGAAGATTACCCCTCAGTAGGTTACCATTGCTTTCTGCGGTAGATTGGTTACCAGCCAAGTCTACAGAGCCCACTGTCTTATTATTTAACCCATAACTGGAGGGAAGAGACGGGTTAATACTTTTTCTAAGGATATTTGTTCATAAGTGAATGCAAGAAATTAAACTGGAAGTCACCAGACTGAAATGGATGACTTTATAAATGGCCACCATAAATTAATTGTGACTTATTTTTCTTTTTTACATTTTTTAGCCGATATTGTGACACCTTTTTGTGATTTTTATTCTTGTGTCTTTACCGGACACGATACTGAATGAATGATAGACAAAAGGAAAGTCTTTTTTTTTTATCCTCCTATCTCAACAACTCTTTCCTCAGCAATTTTCAAAGTTTCTATTTTTTTTTAAATTTCTTTAAGAGTTGTGGAAGTAGGGGACATCACGGCCGTCATTTTGGAGACATTTGTTACTTAGAGCCTATAACGTTTCTTCAGTTCCATAATCTTCCTTTGTCAGGCATGTTGCATTAGAGATAAACTGTTTTTGAATTATGTCCCCTGTTTATTTTTGGCTTTAATTTCACCTTCTTGATTGGTGAAAAGCCCACAGTTGACAGATATACAGTTACATATACTAAGCTGACGAAGGTTTTTATCAGTAGAGACAAAAAGAGATTATGTTTCTTGACTGTTAAACTTCAGCCAGAGCTTATATATATATATATATATATATATATATATATATATATATATATAGAGAGAGAGAGAGAGAGAGAGAGAAAGCGAGAGATTTGGGAAGCAATCTTTTTTTTTAAACATGTTTCGTTAAAAACGACTGACAAGGAAGATTTTAACTTTGATTTAATTTTGTCCAGTATTCTTACATGTTTCCTTTTTGCTAGAGAGAAGAAATGTAAACATTTTCCATTATTGTTAATTTTCCAAGCGCTTTCAGTCACTTCACTGGCCATTCTCATGGATGTTATGTTTCCGATGTTATTTTATTTTCATGTTTTATGTTAGTGTTATATATATATATATATATATATATATATATATACACACAAAAATCTAGAGTGAGCCAAAACCTACCGCGGTTTCACACTACGGATCGTCTGGGCAAAGGCTGAAACACTAAAGATAAAAGCAAATAAATAGATATACACCAAGGTAGGGGGGAACCATACCAACACAAGAAGGGAGGGTAAGAACAAATGAAGTAAAACAAACAATATTAGGAATAACTTTTATTAGACATATTACCCAAAAAAAAAAAAAAAAAAAAAAAAGAAAAAAAAAGGGAGTTAACAATTACTAAGCTCTCACACTAAGCAATGAATTTATATTTGTAAAACTTACATTTGTTTAAAATTTCGGTCTTAGCATTAAGAAGATTATGGGCGGGTTCGAATAAGGCTATCGCTAGTTTTTCCTCGCCGCATAAATTACAGAATTTACTGCCTTTATTATAATCAGTACATTTTTTTATTATTTCCCATTTCAAAATGGGGTCTTTTTTAATTTTAGATTTTATGTTCCAAATATAATCCGCTAAGGTTGTACTATGTCTATATTTTTCATTTTTAAATGAGGTTTTATGATTGTAAAATCTAACTTTAAGCGAATCGTGCGTTGCACCTATATACGTTTTAGGATACTTATCATGCTCATCTTTATAAACTTTAACACTATAGACTACGTTAGATTGGTTGCAATTGCCTGTAATAGGACATTATATATATAATAGCTGTATAGCACGGCGTTGCTCGGGTGTAATTAAAGCTTTAAAAATAATCCATGATCCTGAAATTCAGACTCAGCCTAAAGACTATTTGTGTGGAGTTTGGTGAGAATCGGATAACAATTGTGGATGTGTATAAAGGACATACAGACAGATAAACAGACACACACACAAACATCTTGCTTTTATATATATATGTATATATATATATATATATTATCGATTTTCTGCACTATTGTAAGAACTGCAACCATGAAACTTCTGAATATCGTTTTTTATGTCTTTGTCTATGAGTGTATGAACTTTGATTAAAATCCGACCACTCCTTCTATGAGCCGATTTTTTCGATTAACGATTTTCGATATTTATCAGGGGTACCTCGACACAAAACCTAGCTAAGAACACTGGCAGACGCTCATAGTACAACTGAAAATTTTCAAGAAAATCGGTTCAGCCGTTTCGGAGTGTATAGGTAACGGACACACACACACACACACACACACACACACACACACACACATAAAGTTCCATTTATAAATGAGTTTATATATATATATATATATATATATATATATATATATATAAAGAACTGAAAATATCACTAAGTGTAACCATACCATTATTCTCATGTTTTATCTTCATGTTATATTTATATATATAAAGAACAGAAATTATTTAACCATAGTGTAACCATACCTTAAAATACCTATAAGGTTCATACAACCATGGAAGAAAACGTTATGATTTCTTGTAATTAAAAGAATTGCGCGTTCAAAAATTCCCTGTTACGTAAGGACTGTCTGCGGATGACTATATATATTTGTGTATTTCGGCAGCAATTCCTCTTTTATCCAAGTTTCACTAAAGACCACTGGCGAGATACTGCGTCTAAGGTTTATTTTTATTTTTTTGTGTTCGTATAGGCGTTACTTTAATAACGAAAATTATAACTTAAGGTTAGGTTAGGTTAGGGTAGGTTAGAACTTCTAGGCATCGCGGCCTCTCGTGTGTCCCTTCTTAAATCCCCTCTCCCCTCTTGTGTGTCCCTTCTTAAATCCCCTCTCCCCTCTCTTAGCGTTAGAGAAATAAAGAGTATAAAAATTGTTCAAATGTTTTGCATATCCAAGCGGTTTTTATTTTCAATCTAATATACTGTTTTTATTATATGTAACTAAAATAATTTATTTTTCGAAACACTGTCAGTACATTGCAGTGCAGTCATTTTTAACGACACATACACAGTTATAGGTCACATTTAAATTAGACCAGTATACAGCCGTATTGTTCACCTCGGCGTGGAGTAATAGTTAGCAAGCTCGGCTCGCTATCATCATCATCATCATCATCATTAGTAGTGAGTTTGATCCTCAGTGGGTACCCTCTACTTTCAGCCGTTTGTCACGTCTTTTTTTTTTTTTTTTTTTTTAAAAATAAAATCATTTCAACCCAAGCAAGGCATGTCACTGCCACTGTTGCTCAGTGGGTTACATAGGGGAAAGTGATGAGAAAGAGTGGTTACATATAGGAAATGTCAGAAGGAGGGTGATAGACGGTTGAGGATACCGAGTATGAGGGTTGCGTAGATGGAAAGAGTATTTGAGAGAATGAGTGCGAGTTAGTGTGTTAGGAGGTGTCTGTTGACCTTAGATTTAAATTTCTGGAGATTGTAGCTTTCGGGGAAGCAAGTATACGGAAGGGAATTCCACAGGTGGGAAATGCGAGAAAAGAAGCTGTTGGAGTAGAAATTGCGGTTACATCTTATCTGTTTAAATGTAAAAGGGTTGGATTTAGTTGCTAATCTAGTATCTCGTTCAAATCAATACGCTTAGAAAATCACCTTTGTGGGTTATGCGCAGGGCTAACAAAAAAAAAACAAAACAAAACAGCTTGTTACTGAAACAGCAAAAACGCTGCCCTACACACCATTGGGTGTAACGGAAAAGTTTTAAACAGTTATATTAGAAATTTTTCAATACATATTTGAAGGAAGATAAAGATTCAACATGTAGAGGGTTTAGATATATGGTGCTAGCAGTATAGCCCGGCGTTGCTCGGGTGTAATGAAAGCTTTAAAACTAATCCATCGTCCTGGAGCTCAGACTCAGCCTAAAGAATATTTGAAATAATAAAATAATTGAGACAATTTACTAATCGCACCTAATATATATATATATATATATATATATATATATATATATATTAGCATATATATATTATATATATATAGCCCGGCGTTGCTCGGGTGTAATGAAAGCTTTAAAACTAATCCATCGTCCTGGAGCTCAGACTCAGCCTAAAGAATATTTGAAATAATAAAATAATTGAGACAATTTACTAATCGCACCTAATATATATATATATATATATATATATATATATATATATTAGCATATATATATTATATATATATAGCCCGGCGTTGCTCGGGTGTAATGAAAGCTTTAAAACTAATCCATCGTCCTGGAGCTCAGACTCAGCCTAAAGAATATTTGAAATAATAAAATAATTGAGACAATTTACTAATCGCACCTAATATATATATATATATATATATATATATATATATATATATATTAGCATATATATATTATATATATATAGCCCGGCGTTGCTCGGGTGTAATGAAAGCTTTAAAACTAATCCATAGTCCCGGATCTCAGACTCAGCATAAAGAATATTTGTGTGAAGTTTGGTGAGAATCGGTGGAAAATTGTGGATTTATATAAAGGACATACAGACAGATAAACAGACATACACACAAACATCTTGCCTTTTATATATATATATATATTATCGATTTTCTGCACTATTGTAAGAGCTGCAACCTTGAAACTTCTGAATATCGTTTCCTATGTCTTTGTCTATGAGTGTATGAAATTTGATTAAAATCGGACCACTCCTTCTATAACCCGATTTATTTGATTATCGATTTTCGATATTTATCGGGGGTACCTCGACACAAAACCTAGCTAAGAACACTCGAAGACGCTTATAGTACAACTGTGTAAATTTTCAAGAAAATTGGTTCAGCCGTTTCGGAGTGTATAGGTAACGGATACACACACACACAGTCATCTTTATAACATCAACAAAATACAACACTCACCAGATGCTAATGCTGAACTGCTAGACAGCAATATCAGATATTTACCGTCGTTCCCATCACGCAAAAAATATGACACAAGGTCAGTTTTAAGGTGGGATTATCAGCAGTATCGTAGAAAAATCTCCAAATCCCCTCGACACTTCCCTCTTTTGAGACACTTCATGCACCGAAACTCACTCCCTTTCCGAGAGAAAGGTAAAGCCTCATGGGATGACTCCTTGGGGCTTGTATAAAAATTATAACCTGAATAGGTTACTGAATGAGAAATAAGCAAAACAGAGGTTTGAAAATGAAATAGTAATCTTTATAACATCAACAAAATAGCATACTTACCAGTTGCGGAAATAGGATAACCACTCCTAGTGGTGAGTTGCTAGACAGCAATATAGATATTTACCGTTGTTCCCACCACGCAACAAATATGACACAAGGTCAGTTTTAAGGTGGAATTATCGGCAGTACTGTGGAAAAATTCTTAAACCCCCTCAGCACTTTCCCTTTTGAGGACGCTTTAGTTACCGGACAATGAATTCAACCCTTCTCCCGAAGATGGGGCAAAGCCAGAGGGAATAGCCCTCAAGGGCTTGGAGTTTGGGTATAAATCCCAGCCAAAGGCAACTGGATTCTTATATCGTTAGACAACAATAATGGTATTTAGCTGCTTCCAAACTTGAGACAAAATTCGGTACAAGGCCATTTTAATGTGAGTAATCCGAGTCATATAGCTCGGCCAAAAATTGCATGTCTACTTTACCCCAGCCGAGTTCTACCCTTTAGCAGAGCCTCGGTTGAGTTAGCCGCTGCCCAAAGGCAGAGAGTCAGACAATGTTAGAATTGCGTCTGGGTGAAGTTAATCGCCAGGCGGCAATGTAACGGTATTTATCCACCTTCCCACGTAAGGCGAGATGTGACACAAGGTCTTTTTAATGTAAGTCTTCCCAGCCATATAGCCAGGCCAAAAATATGTCTATCTTTCCCCAGTCGTGATTCTATCCTTCGGCGGAACCATGACTGGGTTAGTGCTCTCTACTCGAAAGCAGAGCTGACAGTGTCATAGAAGCAGAGGCAAATGCCGACTGCAGGCGGCAATGTAACGGTATTTACCCACCTTCCCACGTTAGGCGAGATGTGACACAAGGTCTTTTTAATGTAGGTCTTCCCAGCCATATAGCCAGGCCAAAAATATGTCTATCTTTCCCCAGTCGTGATTCTACCCTTCGGCGGAACCACGATTAGGTTAGTGCTCTCTGCTCGAAAGCAGAGCTGACAGTGTCATAGAAGCAGAGGCAAATGCCGGCTGCATGCGGCAATGTAACTCCCCTCAAAATACTGTTCAACGCATTTATGACGATTAGGACAGACCCATTAATGTTCATAGGTACGTATACAACAGAAATGGTAATGATTTCTTCAAAAAAGTGGAAAAATGCCTCATTGTTTCTTACACAGTAAATTCGGATTTTTTTTTTCGTAAATTGGCTGCTGCCCGCAGCTGGAGAACCAAGTTTCCTTTTCATAAACAGTATTATTTGTAACATTATTAAACTTTCTTTCTTGAGGAACTGTCAATTATGATACATTTTTTAAACTAGTATGTATCATATTTTTATGCTTTTTAGTTAGTTTCTTTTTTTTAGTCAAGTGGGATGTTACAAATAGGCTATGCGATTACAAGTAACTTACTAACAATTGGAAAACGACGGTTCGAGATAAGAACTAGTAAAACACGAGTCAACTTCAAAAGAAATTACAACTAATTCTACTCGTGTGTCTAAAAAAATGATGGTGGTGTATTAATTATTCAAAGATAGTACAGAATAAAAACTCTAGATTTCAGCTTCTGTAACAGATAGGTTTTCACAGCCTAATTAGTAAGGCAGCTGCTCCAGGCAGACAAACTGAGATTAAACCCCTCCCTACCAAAAAAAACCCAAAGCATGTGTTTGAATGCCATCCGACATTTATTCAATTTTTTTTTAATTGAACGTCTTACTAAAGATTACAAAATAATTTATCTATTTTTTCATCTTTTATTTTTGTCCCTTCATGACGTAGGCGATCATAGGCCTCCATATCTTCCTGTCATTTTTGTATTTTTTTTTTTGTTATTTTTCCCAAATTCTGTTCTACCATCGATTTACTTAAGCTTATCAAGTATTTTACGCGCTGCTTTCCTGTGTAGGGGCCTCGGCTATGCTTGTCAAAACACAACTGAAGTCCCCACAATTTAAGTATCAGAAGGTTGAAGGTTGGATGTTGAATTGTGGAAGGATAAAATATTTCGTTTCTACATTAAAGTAAAAGTGTATTAACGGATCGTAAGGAGAAAAATAAAATATTCACAGAGAAAATGCATGGAGTTAATTAATTCGTATGATTGAAATGTTAAAATATAAATGTTACGTCGGGTAACAGAATTATGTGAAATAATACAAAACAACGTAATAGCATAAAAGTAGGTGTATTGACAGGAAAGAGGAGTATTTACAAGAGGTGAGGATTAGTAGAATACAGGACAAGGTAATTATTATCCAGTATCGTCGTGGAGACGCGATAGATTGACTAGTAGAACACTTCCAGTGCAATACCGGAAATACCGACTGACTCGCTCACTCGACTTCCTTACTCGACTTCCTTCCTCGAAGTATAATCACTACTATTTTATATCGTGATTCGAATTGTCCATTTCCGTGGAAAGGTGGAGAGCGCCCCAACAATAAAAATGCACGTGGTTAAATGTTCCAGATAAATAATAGTAATGAGTTAAGTATTCATAATTTAGAGTTGATAGCAGCAAATGTATGTATGTAAAAAGATTAAAAAGTCTGTGTTTTTTTACTTTTTATGGCCGGAGAAAAAGTAAGAAGAAAAGTTTAGGTAATGAAGGAGATTGCAATTATCGGAGCCATGGTGAAGTATCGTCTTGTTGTTTTCTTTGGCGGCGCGGAGTGAAACTGAAGAAAGGAAAATTGGAAGAAGAGGTAGAATGAATGCATGTCGGCGAGACACGACCGAGTCAGCTTGAAGTTTTTTCCTTACATTGTGACGAGATACTATCAGATACCACTCCTATTCTGACTCATTTTTGACCAGTCAAGAGATGTTGTGTAAAAGTAATGGATTTTAGTCATGTGAACGGCTCCAGTGGGCATTTTCATTCTTTAGGTGTGAAAAAAAAAAAAAATTGACTGGCGTCATAGATCAATTTTCTATTTCCTATCCAATCAGGATCAAAAATGTTACTTCTACTTTTCACACTAACTAGTGAAATTTGCCTTGGTTTGGGTTTTTCCTAAATGTTTTAGCCGTTTGAATCCGATTTTGCAGGTGTACAATCTTACTTTGTTTGTTTTAGATAACTGTTGAATGATATAGGATTTGTATCCTGTAACTGTGTCCATCTTTTTTCAATCTGTTTTGTGAATGTCAGGTTTTCTAAGCCTTCTTTCCATATTACGCGCCTCAGAAATATAAAAAATTCATGTAATATTTCATCTAATATTTCTTCATCTTCTTCTAAGTGCCATATGGATATCTAATATTGTTAAGCCTGGGACCGCCAATAATGAATCCTAGTTAGACTACTAATTCTCTCAGAATTGCTTCAATGTAATGGTTAGTTTTAATAAAAAAACAATTGGTCTAAGTGAATAAATACTGAAAAAATGAGTGATATTGCGTCATTCTTCTTTTACTGGGTGCTGTTTCTCTTCAGGAGGTTGGTGATCATGGCTCTTCGCTATTTTCTTTTAATAAAGTTTGTCTTTTTGCTATCTCTTAATTTATGTTTTAAATCCTATTTACTCAAGCTAATTAGGTAGGTTATGTGCTACTTTCTTTTGTTCTGCTTGCCTTCCTTATAATCTGTGAGTGTCAAATTTTCCAAGCCCTTTTCCTCATTTTCTGCTCTAGAAATTTCAACTGCCGCTTTCTGATCCAAAATATAAGTGTTCATTTTATTTCAATTTTCTCCAAAACGTGGTCATTGCTCAAATGTTAAGTTTAAGGAATTCTCGTTATCATTCTGTTGATGAACATTTCTTTTGCCTCAAGTCTGTTTTTCATCTTTGAGGAGATGGTCCAATAATCAGTGTCATAGAGGATAAACGATATTACATAATAGTTCAGTACTTTTTCTTTGTTTCAAACGAGATTTTTCTGTTTCTTAATACTTTGCTTAACCTTTGGAAGGGATCTCCGGCATTCACTGGCATATAGGAAGACAAATATTACATAATAATTCAATGCTCTTTTCTTTGTTTGTTACGAGATTTTTCTGTTTCTTAATACTTTGCTTAGCTTTTGGAATAATTTTTAATTGTTTTTACCTTATTTTCACGGTAGACTGAAATTGAAATTATTATGAAAAGTTTATGTAATTTAAGAGTTTTGTCCCTTCACTTAGATTTATGAAAATTGTCGTTTATGGTCATGCGTAGCAGCTGTCATCGCTTCGTCATTCACCAGTCTGTCAAACGTTCGATCAGATGAACACGACCAATTGTTCATAATTTGTTGTATATTACTTTTTCATACTATAAGTAAGGAATATTTCTTTAAAATCAGATTAATTAAACTTTTAATTTTCTAATTTTACTAAAATAAAGCGTCAGAAATCTTTTGAAACATTTTTCAAATCGATGAATTTTTATTTGTTTACAAAATTCTTAAAATTAAGAAAATGGCCACTTTTAAGAAAATTTTAAGAAATCGAAATTAAATATGACATTCCAATCTATATAATTTCTATATGAAATACAACATAATTTTTTTACTTAATGGGAATAAAAAAAATTAATCATTAAGCTTTTAATTAAATCTAAAATTAAGTCTTCAAGAATGTTTTGCTGCTTAAAAAAATTCATTTTAAAATCAGGTATCGAAAATTTATGCCGAAATAGTGAAGGTACCTACTTTCATCGATTGTTGACTTTAATCAATTCAACAGAAAACAGATTTTGCATTCAACATCTTATTTTGTGGAACGAATGATCTAATCAGTTACACAGCGTTAACCTCTTCTGATGCAGATCGGCTTTTGGAGTGGTTGACAGTGTCTCGTTTCTTTTGTTCAGCATTTTTGTCGCTCCACCTTGTTGTAAACAATCCATTTTTCATCGCTTGTGGCTGTTCTTTTCAAACTTATATGATCTTTTGCTTTGTTTGATCATATAATTGATGATTGAATTTTTCTGCTAAATCAAGAGGCTCCCAAACAATGTTGCATTTCATGTATCCCGGTGTATTCAGTATGTTTTCTAATGCACATATGAGATAAGTGAGTGTGCCGTGTCCCACAACCTGGGTTTTAATAACCATTTTGATTTAGGAATCATCAATGATTCTTGCCTGATGAATTGGTTTCTGTCTTCCAGATCAAAATTTCAGAACCTAATGAACTATTTATGAACAATACTCTCATAACCAGACTGGCAACTGTGTCCCACCTATTCACAGTTAGATCAACCAAATGCAGACGACAATTCTACTCCTTCAGCTTCTTTTCTCGCACTTCCCGCCTGTAGAACTCGCTTTCATATTCTTGCTTTTCTGACGGCTACAACCTTCAGGAATTTAAATGCAATGTCAATACCCATATGTTAACCACTTGACTCTAGTTCTTTCTACACCACCCTGTATATCTTTTCATTTCTCTCCACCATTTGCAACTGTCATCCCACCTGTATTCCCATCCTTAACTGGTTCGTCTTTCTCTTTACTCTCTTTCTATCTATTTTTTACTCATATGTAGCTCCCTGCAGAAGGATGCTGCGAATATCATGGATAAAGCATGTGAGCAATGATGAGGTCTTGGAAATGATGGAAACAAAAAGGAAATTAATACTGAGCATCAGGAAGAGACAGATGAAGTTCCTGGGACACGCAATGAGGAAGGAGGGCCTGGAGAACCTGATACTAACAGGCCAGATAGAGGGGAAAAAGAGACAGGGGAAAGCAGCGGATAACATATTTGAAGGACCTAATCAGGTGGATGACAGAACGAGGATTGCACTGTGTAATAGGAGAAGGCGTGCTCAGAGCCACCAGGGATAGGGAAACGTGGAAAGCCATGATCGCTTACGTCCTGAAGGGACAGGGCACATAGAAGAAAAAGAAGCAGCACATCAGTAGCGTTACCACCTTGTTCGAAGTGATACGATTAATATATATATATATATATATATATATATATATATATATATACTTCTGAGATGAGGTATTATTTACATTATTTAAACTGTTCTGATTGTTGTCCTCATTTTTATTGCTATGTTTACGATTTTTTTGGCCGTTGTATACTCCTGAAACATACAATGATGTCTCCAAGGCCATATGGCCCAGTGAATGTAGACGTTGAAGTTAAAAAAATTGAATGCAGCATCAGTCGTCATCTCCTGTCTTCTTACTTCGTGTTCTTTTATTGTTCTCCCTCTTTATAAATGTTTTTTTTTAATATTCTCTCACATTCAATAACCTCTTCCGCCTTAAATGCTTTATTGCTTTGCTTGTGCTGAAATTATCTTATATGTGTGTGTGTGTGTGTGTGTGTGTGTGTGTGTGTGTGTGTGTGTGTCAATACCCATATCTTAACCACTTGGTTAGCAATCAACGTCTATTTTTAGATTTTACTAGACAAAGCCAAATTTTCCAATTTTTTCACTTACAACTCTATCTAATTCTTTGTTTTACTTCCCCTTCTTCCCCTCTGAGTTTGTTCTTGGTGGGTTTTTCGAGACGAACTAAAATATAGTATAACAATTATAAGTATTAGCATTATTATTTTTGTTACTATTATTATTATATATATATATATATATATATATATATATATATATATATATGTTGTGAAACCCATACTCATCGCAACATGGAGTCACCCACTGATTAATATATATATATTTTTTTTTAATCATTTCACCCCGAGCAAGGCAGAAATGCCACTGATGAGCGGGGGGGGGGGCTACATAACTATAAAAAGATTCATTAGAAAAGAGTGAGGAGTACAAACTAGTTAGAAAGGAGCAATAGAAAGCTGAGAATGCAGGTGCGATGACAGATACATAGGTGGAGAGAAAGAGAAGGATATACGGGGGTGGGAGAGAGCTAGAATGCAGTGGTTAATAGATGAGTATTGACATTGCATTTAGATTTCTGGAGGTTGTAGCCGTCAGGAAAGCAAGAATATGGGGGCGAGGTCCACAGGCGGGAAGTGCGAGAGAAGAAGCTGCAGGAGTAGAATTGTCATCTGCATTTGGTTAACCTGACTGTGAATGGGTGGGACCCACTTGCCAGTTTGGTTGCATGTGTAAACACATGTTGAGGAGGCACCAGTGACTTAAGTTCGTCCGAGCAGAAGCCATGAAAGTATTTATAGAACAGAAAAAGGGAGGCCACCTTTCGATGGTGGGGAAGTGGCTTCAGTCGAGCCGCCAGATCAGTAGCTATCACATTACAGACTCTCCTTTGGAGCCTGTCGGGAACACTGAGGAGAACGGCAGGGGCGCCTGACCATAAATGGCAGCAGTACTCCATGCACGGACGGATGGTTGACTTGTATATATGAAGGATGGATTCAGGCGGAAAAAACATCGTGGATCGACATAGTGACCCAACCTTCTTAGCAGTAGATTTAGCTATGGATTTAATATAGTGGTTCCATTTGAGGTCTGAGGAGAGGGTAAGGCCGAGGAGGCGTAGTGTATTGCTCTCAGGGAGAATCGCTTGGTCCATGCTGATGGGAGGCAGGAAAGGTTGCCTGTGATGGTTGACAGACAACAGCTTGGTCTTAGATGCATTGAAGTTGACAAGCCACTTCTTGCCCCAATTCACCACAGAGTGTAGATCCTGTTCAAGGTCAGCAGCGAGATTATGTTTGTCCGCTACGGCGGGTTTCTTACTGGTGCGGGAGTATATAATAGGTGTGTGATTTCAGTAGTGTGAGATGAGAGTAGACAGTAGCACTGTGCGCATGACCGCAGTCGACTACCAAGGACTATACTGGATTCATAAGCTCTACTTATTTGTACTTTCTTCTTTGTAACCTTTTCTGTAAATACATCTTTCTTTAACCTACACCTCGTGTTCCGTGTTATATTTCCGTGGACCCACTTTTGGCTCCACATCAATATATACACACACACACACACACACACACACACACATATATATATATATATATATAGAGAGAGAGAGAGAGAGAGAGAGAGAAGTGAAAGTGAGCGTACTTATATATAAAAAGAGAGAGCGAATATATACACACATATATATATATATATATATATATATATATATACGCTCTATCCCTGATATCGAGCACTTTAACCATATCATAACTATATTTTTCTCACACACACATACACACTTATATATACATATATTATATTTAAGCAGCAGTTTCTTTTTTATGCAGGTTTCATTAAAAATGACAAACAAGGTGTGATAGTTATGTTTTATATAATATATTTTTCATGTGATTAAATGATTTTCTGTTGAGGACATAAATTATATAAAAATTGTCCAAATGTTTTGTTTATCCGAGTGCTTTTGTCTATACTTTTTGCCATTTTCGAGGATGAATGTTATTTTACGTGTAGCAGAATGTATGTGGTGTTGTGTATAATGTAGATTTGTAGTATGTGCTATGTACCGAACACGGTAAGCACGTTGTTACCGTGTTCGTATTTGATGTTCATGAGTGTTGGGGTTTTCATTTTATTATTAAGGTTTCGATTAATTTTATTCTCTCTCTCTCTCTCTCTTTCTCTCTCTCTCTCTATATGTGTGTGTGTGTGTGTGTGCGCGCGCGTGTGTATGTGTGTGTATGTGTCTGTGCTGAAAGTTAATCAAAGTGCAACAAATGAAATATGTTTTTTTCTCAGAAATAATTTTTAAAAATTACAGAAAAGACATTTCTTCATCACTCTCTATTTAATTTATTTTATTTTATTTTATTTTTTTTGCTTTTTACCTAACCTCAGGGTTATTATGCATCTGTGTGCCACCATTAAATGCGACTAGAGACTGGAATGTCTTTAATTCCACCTTACACACCCTGTACTGAAATTCATACTTGTCATCCACACGGACGTTATATAAGCCTTTTATTGTCTGATGAAATTTTGTGAGTTTATTTATTGCCGAAGGATAAAAAGAGGAACCATCTGCCAAGCAAAAATGTCAGACTAAAACACTGTATTTAAAAGAAGGGTAAGTGAAATGCAAAACAGAAAAAAGTTTAATAACAGCAACAACAACAACAATAGCAGCAGCAGCAGCAAATAATCAATTCCTGGTTTGAAATTCCTGCTTCATTATCTGAGGTAATGTGATCCACTGAAGAAAGACTTAGGCGAAGAGAGCAACAGTCAGCTTTGTTTGGACACCTCCCTGATATAGGATACGTGGAAAGTCCTGGATGAGTAGATATTTTAATTCCAAGTGGTTCGAATGTGGCTGATATAATAACGCATCATGTGGGAATTATTTGTCAGTGTTAATAAAGATGGAAGCATACAAAGAAGACCCAATGAAAAATACAAGAAAGAAAGAAAGAAAGAAAGAAAGAAAGAAAAAAGAAAGAAAGAAAAAAGAAAGAAAGAAAAAAGAAAGATAGAAAAAAGAAAGAAAGAAAGAAAAAAGAAAGAAAGAAAAAGAAAAAAAAAGAAAGAAAAAGAAATCTGGTAAAAAATATAAATCTTTTGTCTCTCTCTCTCTCTCTCTCTGCACTTTCTGGGTGTTCTTCTCTCTCTCTCTCTCTCTCTCTCTCTATATATATATATATTCTGTTAAATATAAGAGACAATGAATGTCTATTATGTTTAATCATGAACCGTTCTAAACATCGTAATTTGGCTTTAAATTCAGGTGAAAATAAGGACAAACTTTCTCCAACATTTGGATAATTTTTTATTAAGTTGGTTCTGAGCTTTTGGCTCACATGAGCCATCTTCAGACAGGTTACAAGGACGTTAATATAAAAACATCCACCATCAGCGACGATTTTATCTTGTGTTGACAAAACTTTGCTAAGTAACAATAACAGTGACTAAAAATAGCAAACGCAGTTCGCAAATTTTTAATGTGGTTCTTTAATTTTACCTGAAATTAAAGCCAAAATACGATGTTTAGAACAGCTCATGATTAAACATAATAGAAATTCATTGTCTCTTATACCGTATATGCTTGGAAAATTATCTGCTGCCTCGATACAGTATATATATATATGTACACTACCGGCCATAATTATTAGGTCACCTCAGTGTTTAATAAATGATATATTTCATACTATTTTTCAGTATTTATTGCCAAGTGAATAATTGTAAATGAAAACAGAAGGGTTCTTTTGTTAATAGTGCGAAATAACTTGTGCATCAAATGAATTTATAAATATTTAATAATTACCTATACTGCAGTTTCATCAATAAAAGAATGAAAAAATTTAGGGTGATTCGGACGAGTTCATCTTTGCTTCCATGCCTTGTAAAGTTTTGCAAACTAATAATAACAAAAGAACCATTTTTACTTTTACTTAACAATAAATACTAACACTAATATGAAATGCATAATTTCTTTTTACAAAAACACTGGGGTGACCGGTAGTGTGTGAGTTTGTATATATAGTGTAACAAAATTATAGAACTCGTAGGTATTTTACCTGCTGTTCAGGCATTTACTTTTATAAAGAGTGTTCGATACAACGTAGAGCATTATATATATATATATATATATATATATATATATATATATTGTAGTAATATTCTTATTATTGAAGTTTATAATATAATCATTGTTTTGCTACACAAGAGTTGTCGTGTTTCGGTGCTATATTCAGCACTTCATCAGGCCTGAATATAGCACCGAAACACGACAGCTCTTGTGTAGCGTAAACTCCAATAATAAGAATATTACTACAAATATTGCTCTACTACGTATGGAACACTGTTATAAAGTAAATGCTACAAACTATGGAATGCCATTTCGTTAGTTCTTGCAGCTATATAGCTGCAAGTCCTAATGGAATGACATTCCAGTTTGTAGTATTTACTTTTTCACAGTGCTCTATTTCTTTCTTTCTTTCTGTGCAGTTTTCTCTCTCTGTCTACATATCTTTCTCTCTATATTTTTCTTTCTCCCTTTCTCTCTCTCCCATTTTTTAAAGATTTGAAATTTGTTTGGACAAGAGTTTGTCGTGAACATTCCATTTACCTACAAGTTAATTTAACCCCTTCCTCTCTCTAAGATAACACCAATCAGCTAAGTGATAAACATTTACTTGTATTAATTCTACACACGCATCAAACACTGACACATACGTACACACACGCGCATACATACACACATAAATATATATATATATATAGTGTTTGATATATATATATAGTCATCCGCAGACAGATCTGTTTCGCTGTATCACTGCTCATCAGTACGGTTAGACAGCCGATTGCTTTTTAACTAGGATTGAACCCCGACCGAATTGCGTCAGTCGGTGCTTCTACCGCTGAGCTATGATCGCTCGGTAGAAGGGGGCAGACTTTTTAGCGTGTATATTATCATTTTACGCGCCAAATAGCTGATATATAAATGTATATTTAGGCAGCAATCTTTCTTTTAAACAGCTTTCATTAAATATGACAGACAAGGAAAATATAATTGAATTTTTACTTTGTTTTTCCAGCGTCCTTATATTTTCCGTTTAGTAGTAGTAAGGGAGCACACAAATGCTTATATTGTTCCTTTTCCCAAGCGCTTTCGGTCACTTCTCTAGCCATTCTTAAGTTTTAGGTGTTAATTTTTCCTTATGTTTTGACTGCTTAAGTTGTATTTTATTTTTGTGTTGTTTTGAATACTAGCATGAGCGTTTATATATATAAGTGGAATTTGATGAGAATCTAATGGAATTAGATTTCAAAACAATTTTGGACACAGCTGCTTTGATAGGATTAATCATAAATAGATATTAAATATCTGTCTATAATTCTGAGATGAGGTAGTATTTACATTATTTACATTGTTCAGACTATTGTACTCATCTTTATTGCCATGTTTAGGACGTTTCGGCCGTTGTACGCTTCGGCTTTCTTCAAGTGCTAGGAATTTTGAATCGAACCCTGTATTTGTCTATACTTCTGAGATGAGGTAGCATTTACTTTATTTACATTGTTCGAACTGTTGTCCTTATCTTTATTACCATATTTACGAGGTTTCGGCCGTTGTACAATCCGGCCTTCTTCAGATGCGATGAATTTTTAACCTAACTATTCATTTAGATAACTAGAGTGTGTAATTCTCATTCCATGTGTGATGTTATTTCCAGATGCCATGTGATTATCTTCCTTTAATTCAACTCTCTAAGTTATACTTTGTTTTTCTGATCATTTCACCCAAAGCAAACCAGTACTGCCACTGGTGCGCAGGGGGTCACATAAGAGGTGAGTGATGAGAAAGTGGAACAAGTTACAGAGGGTGTCAAAGAAGGAGTATGAGAAGGATGAGAACACTGGTGTGAAGAGAGCTGCATGAGAGTAGAGTGGAAAACGAGAAGAATATTTTTTTTAATCATTTCACCCCAAGCAAGGCATTCCACTGCCACTATTGCGCTTGGGGCTACCTAGGAGGAGGTAAATATGAAGAGTGGTTAGGTAGAGGAAATGTCAGAAGGGGAGTGATAGATAGTTGGGTGGGTGGGAAGAGTGTTTGAAAGAATGGAAGTTAGTGTGTTTGAAAGAATGGAAGTTAGTGTGTTTGAAAGAATGGAAGTTAGTGTGTTTGAAAGAATGGAAGTTAGTGTGTTTGAAAGAATGGAAGTTAGTGTGTTTGAAAGAATGGAAGTTAGTGTGTTTGAAAGAATGGAAGTTAGTGTGTTTGAAAGAATGGAAGTTAGTGTGTTTGAAAGAATGGAAGTTAGTGTGTTTGAAAGAATGGAAGTTAGTGTGTTTGAAAGAATGGAAGTTAGTTTGTTAGGAGGTGTCTATTGACCTTACATTTAAACTCCTGGAGATTGTAGCCGTCGGGGAAGCAGTCATGTGGAAGAGAATTCCACAGTCGGGAAGTGCGAGAAAAGAAACTGTTGGAGTAGAAGTTGCGGTTGCATTTTATTGGTTTCACTGTAAAAGGGTGGGATCTAGTTGCTAATCTAGTATCTCGTGCAAATTCGAACCTAGGGGGCACCAGTGATCTAAGTTCATCGAAGCAGAAGACGTGAAAGTATTTATAGAAGAGACACAGGGAAGCCACGTCGCGCCGGTGAGAGAGAGACTGCAGGCGGTCTGCTAAGTCGGTATCGATCACACCACAGACCCTCCGCTTTACCTTGTCTAGAAGCCCGAGGAGAATAGCAGGGGCACCCGACCAGATATGGCAACAGTATTCAATGCACGGGCGGATGGTAGATTTATAAATGTGCAGGACAGATTCAGACGGAAAAAACCTCCGGGCCCTGCACAGAGAACCGCCTTTCATAGCAGCGGATTTAGCAATGGATTCGATATAGTCATTCCACTTGAGGTCCGCTGAGAGTGTGAGACCGAAGAGGCGTAGTGTTTTACTCTCTGGGAGGCAAGCCTGGTTCATGCTAATAGGAGGTAGGTGCGATTGTCTATGATGATTAATTGATAGTAGCTTCGTTTTAGAAGCATTAAAATTTACGAGCCATTTCTTACCCCAGTCCACTACGGATTGGAGGTCCTTTCCAAGCTCGGCTGCAAGGTTAGCTTTGTCGCCTGCACCAGATTTTTGGTCGAGGCGAGAATAAACTGTGGTGTCATCGGCGTACATACCTACTTGGGATCTTATGGTATCAGGGAGATCATTAATGTAGATCAGAAAGAGCGTAGGACCTAGGATAGAGCCATGAGGGACACCTGCGTTCGTATCGTAGTTCTGGCAGGCATGCCTGTTTAATACCACTTTCAATGTGCGGTTAGATAGGAATGACTGGATTAGTTCAAACAATTGTCCAGCTATACCATAGCTCCGCAGCATGCCAAACTCTGTCGAACGCTTTAGAGATACCCAAGGCAACGGTTCGGGCTTCACCATTCCTATCGAGTGCCTGCTATAATGCAAGGGTTATGAAAGAAAGGATGCGAGTCAAAGAGATAAGAGACGGCAATTGATATTACCTTTAATTCTTGGAGATTTTAGCTGTCAGGGAAGTAAGTATACGGAAGAGAATTCTACATGCTGGAAGTGCGAGAAAAGAAGCTCTTAGAGTAGAAGTTGTGGTTACATATGGTCGGTTTCACAGTAAAAGGGTGGGACCTATTTGCTAGTCTAGTAGATTTGCTAGTCTAGTTGATTAAATTCATGCAGAGGAGTCACCAGGGAGCTAAACTCATCAGAGCAGAAGCCGGGAAAGTATTTGTAGAAGAGACAGAGGGACTATACATTACGTCGATGAGAAAGTGACTGAAGTTGAGCTACCAGTCGAGGTCAATTACATTACAGATTCTTCGTTAAATTTTTACAAAAAGCCCGAGATGAATAGCAGGGGCATCCGACCAGATGTGACAGCAGTATTCAATGCATTTGCGGATGGCAGATTTATATATCTGCAAGATGGATTTAGACGAGAAAAACTTCCTGGCCCCTACACAGTAAAATAACCTTCCTAGCAGTAGACTTAGCTATGGATTCATTTTAGTCATGTCACTTGAGGTCAGCTAATGGAGTTATGCTGAGGAGGCGTACTGTTTTGTTTTCAGGGAGACTACCCTGATCCATGCTGATGCGGAGTTAGAGCGATTCTCTACGGTGGTTAGGGATACCAGCTTCGTTTTGGAAGCATTAAAATTTTCGAGCCATTTCTTACCCCAGTCCACCAGAAATTGGAGATCTTTTTCAAATTCAGCAGCAAGGTTTGTTTAGTCACCTTCGACAGATTTCTTATCGAGGCGGGAGTAAATGGTGGTGTCGTCAGCGTAGATGCTTATGTTACTTGGGATCAGATTACATCACCACTGCTGTAGCCAGGTATTGAACTCACAACTCTTTGAGTCAAATCACAAAATCAGCCAACACCTGTATATACTGGGCCATGTGTCCTTGTCTTAGATCGTAGAGAGTTGAATTTAAGTTTTGTTTAAAGGCATATCAACTTCTGTGGTTTATTTAATGCCAAAATGGTCGGGTTTTGAATGTTCAATTATAGTGAGAAGATTGATTTAATCAGATGAATTTTTTAAAATTATTTTTTATTTTAGAAAAATGAAGATGTCTTTTAGTTTTGTATTCAAAAATGTATTGCTGGTAATAATTGTAATCTTTCAAAAATGTATTATGCCAATATTTTTTTCCTTCAGAAATGTGTTATGATAATTTTTTTCTTCAAAACTGTATTATTGGTAATATTTTTCCTTCAAAAATGTATATTTTTCTATAAAAGTCTATTTTTATACTTTCATAGTGTTTTGACCCCTAGTTTTTTTTGGGGTGGTGGTGAGGGGTAACTATTTGCCCATAGCTTGGACCCTAACAGGTGCTACCACTCCATGTTAAGCTAGGCCTGGGAACAACAGCAATTAAGAGGTGGTTCCATGCTCCTCACAACCTCCCAATCAGAGGTTTTGCTGTTTAGCTCGTCAGGGAAAATTGGAGCCAATTTTCCCTGACGAGCTGTTAAGCGAAACCGTGGTAGGTTGTTGGCTTACCCTTAGATTTTCGTTCTTGTTTGCTCTACTTTCGCGTTGGGTACTACTTGTACTCTGCTTTCGGATTGAGCTCTTTATTGTTAAGGTTTTCGTCTTGGGATTTTTTTTTCTTTCTCTCGAATGCTTGACTTTTTGTTCAAGTATTTCGTTTGTTTTTTTTTTCTTCCCCTTCTTTTCCCTCTGGGTTAGTTCCCTGTGGGTTTCAAGACGTTCTTAGTTGGGGTGTAATTATTGATAATCTTGAGTGAATTAGTTTTGTCGATATTGGTATTATAACTATAATTAATATATATATATATATATATTATAAACGTGGGCAATGAGGATATAGAAGAAATTTTGTATTGTGACTATCCGTTTAGCGTTTCAACGCTACCTTCATTCATTTAATGTATATTTGAGGTTGTGTATGTAAATCCTGAATTCCAAGGTGATTAAATGAAGCCGGAAACAGGCCCATTCCAGTTTTTTTTTAGGAATTTACTGAGCGTTATTTACGATCTTCATTTCGAGGCTCTAACAATAACTGTAGTCTCCAGACACCAGTACAAGCCACACACTTACCCACGTATTGTGGTGACACTAATTTGATAAAATACAGCACAAAGTTCTATTTTTACTGAGAGGAAAACTTGATTCATTCGAGAAAGATATTAGCTTAACCCAGAATATATACTTGGAACAAATCACTTGCATACGAATAGAAAATGAATTGAGTAGCAAAAGTAGAGAGGAGTGAAGAAAATTATGTTTTCTCTCCAAATCTTTTCTACCACAAAGATGAAGAGAATACTCGAAGCAGAAGAATTGTGGTTCTACAGAAGGATGATGAGAATGCTACTAACATAAAATGTAAGTAATGACAAAGTTTTAAGAAAAATGGAAACAAAAAGCGCGCTTATACTTAGAATCAGAAAGAGGCATTTCTAGAACAAAAAATGAAAAAAGAGAGCTTACCGAATTAGACACTCACATGACATACCGTAGACAGAAGGAAATCAGTACCTGCATACAAAGAGAAACTGGGTAAGTACACAAAAAATGAAAAGGCTCAAGACAAGCTAAAAGAAATTTAGTCCTACAGAAGAATGTTGAGAATGCGATGGACAGAGTGAAAAAGCAGCTAATATGAAGGAAAATGGATATAAAAAGGACACATCGTCAGAATTAGAATGACACAGCTGGAATATTTGGGATTCTTTATGTTGAATGAGGTCTTTGAAAAACGAACACTCATGGAAGATATCGATGTCAAAAGTGACAGGAGAGACAATGGGACACCTCCCTGATGAGCTTGATCTTACTAAGATCTGCAAAAGATGGGAAATGGTGGAGAACCATGAACACTGACACCCTGAAGGGACATGGCACACAAAAGAAAAATTTTCTTAATTCCACAACGAACTTAAGTCACTGGTGCCTTCGCAACAAGTGTTTAATCGTGCAACCAGATTGGCAACTGGGTCCCACCTATTCACAGTTAGATCAACCAAATGCGGACGACAATTCTACTCCATCAGCTTTTTCTCTCGCACTTCCCGCCTGTGGAACTCGCTTCCATATTCTTGCTTTCCTGACGGCTACAACCTCCAGGAATTTAAATGCAGTGTCAATACTCATCTATTAACCACTTGACTCTAGTTCTTTCACCACCCCGTATATCCTTTCCTTTCTCTCCACCTTTGCAACTGTTATCACACCTGTATTCCCATCCTTCTCTTGCTCCTTTCTATCTGGTTCGTCTTTCTCTTCACTCTTCTAATTAATCTTTTTAATCTTATGTAGCCCCCTGAACATCAGTGGCATTACCGCCTTGCTCGGGGTGATACGATTATTTAAAAAAATAACTTTCGATTATTGATTATTCCTTACTTCCTAATATTTTGTTTTATGTAGTGTTGAAAATCAACATATTGATTGTATTCTTTTCCCTTCCAGTTACAGTTCCATGTAATACGATGTAACTGGAAGGGAAAAGAATACAATCCCTTTTAATTGTTACTACTGTTGGAAGTCTTCAAGTGATGTGTGTTTTTTTTTTGTTGTCATTTGGTCAACATCTTTGTGTGTGATTTTATAGCGCCAGTCTATGAGATTCAATGAAGAGCTTTTTCTTTATGATATAAGGGATTTATTGAAGACATTTTTCATAACTGTTCAGAGAAAACGAAAACGGCTGTATATAGCTGCCAGTTTAGACATTATGGAATGGGTTTGACGCCATGTGTTTTCGTTAGTCATTTCTCCCCAAGTAAGGTATTAATTCTGCTAAGATGTAAAGGATTGCCGAGAGTGAAAGAGAATGAGAAAATGTTAGTGAGAATCTAAACTCATTTATAAATGTAACTTTGTCTGAGTGTGTGTGTGTGTCTGTATGTGTGTGTGTGTCCGTTACCTATAGACTCCGAAACGGCTGAACCGATTTTCTTGAAGATTTACACAGTTGTACTATAAGCGTCTGCGAGTGTTCTTAGCTAGGTTTTGTGTCGAGATACCCCCAATAAATATCGAAAATCGATAATCGAAAAAATCGGGTTATAGGAGTGGTCCGATTTGAATCAAATTTGATACATTAATAGACAAAGACATAAGAAACGATATTCAAAAGTTTCAAGGTTGCAGTTCTTACAATAGTCCAGAAAATCGATAATATATATATATATATATATATATATATATATATAAGGCAAGATGTTTCTGTGTGTGTCTGTTTATCTGCCTGTATGTCTGTATTCTTTCAGCCCTTTTATTTTAGTTTTTGCTTCGGGTTTAGCTCTAAGTAGGTATAATTGTAGTTCTTAGTCTCAGCCATGATACCATTTACTCAGTGGACTTATTTAGCCTTCAAAATTCAGTTTACGACGAAAAATACTTATTTGACATCGATATAAGGGAATCAAAATTTGATTTACATCCATTCATTTTTCTTTCAGTCTACAGTTTCGCTTTAACTGGAAACAACTATTGCTTTTTAGTCTATCGTGCCAACGTCCAAAGAGTCTGAGCTCCAGGACCATGGATTAGTTTTCATTACACCCGAGAAAGGCCGGGCTATACTGCTAGTAAAGTGAATAAAAGAATAGGATTTAAAAAAGGTAGATGACGACGATTGATGTTAGATTTTCATTTTTGCAGATTGTAAGAAAATTAAAAGAAATTAATACTGAACATATAAAAAAGACAGCTAAAATTAAAAGAAAATTAATACTGAACATATAATGCAATGAGGAAGGAGGGCTTGGAGAACCTGATACTAACAGGCCTGATAGAGGGAAAAAGAGACAGGAGAAAGCAGCGTATAACATATCTGAAGGTTCCTGAGCAGGTGGATGACAGAACGGGGATTGCGTGGGTTGCTAAGAGCAACCAGGGATGGGAAGATGTGGAAAGCAATGATCACCTACGTCCTGAAAAGACAAAGCACATAGAAGAAGAAATAGAAATTTGCAGGAATGCCCGGTACCAGGTGAAAGAGAGAGAGAGAGAGAGAGGGAGAGAGTTCAATATGCGAGAATTGCGAATGAAAAATTTTACAGTTTACGGTTACATCTAGCTTAAAATAATGAAATTAAGGTACCAAAGTGGAAAGCTCATCAGACCAGCTAAAAATATTTATAGAAAAGTCACAGGAAAGCTACGTTACAATGTTGGTAAAGTAACTGAAGCCGAGATGCCCGGTCAGGACCAATAACATCGCAGATTCTTTTTTGATATATATTAGAAGATTGTCAAATTAAACTATACTAAGATTATTATCCTCAACTGATTGATTAACATTTACCTATATTTACAGTTTATTTCGACTGAAGAGTTTGTAAAAAACTGATTTACCTTATCGCACACGACATCATATTTTTGAATCACAAGCGAACTGAGAATACTAATTGATTTATTGAAGTATGTCCAATGCAGTAAAAATTATTTCTGCTTATTTAATTTTTAAAACATGCAATATCTCTCTCGAGGTGTAGGTGATTATATCTCACCAACAATTCCTTTTCTTTATTACCTCTGAATTCTTCTTCTGTGTGCCCTGGACGTAGGCGATCATGGCCTTCCACGTTTCCCTATCCCTGGTGGCTCTGAGCACGCCTTCTCCTGTTACACCATGCAATCCTCGTTCCGTCATCCACCTGATTAGGTCCTTCAAATATGTTATCCGTTGCTTCTTCCCCCTGTCTCTTTTTCCCTCTATCTGGCCTGTTAATATCAGGTTCTCCAGGCCCTCCTTCCTCATTGCATGTCCCAGGAACTACAGCTGTCTCTTCCTGATGCTCAGTATTAATTTCCTTTTTGTTTCCATCATTTCCAAGACTTCATAATTGCTCAGATGCTCGGTCCATGATATTCGCAGCATCCTTCTGTAGAACCACATTTCAGTTGATTCAAGTTTTTCCTTCATCTTTGATGGTATTGTCCAGCATTCACTGCCATATTGAGGGACGGACAGCACATAACAATCCAGTACTCTCTTCCTAGTTTCTAGCGAAATTGACATGTTTCTAAATAACTTACTCAACTTCTGAAATGCTACCTTCGCCATGCCAATTCGCCTTCGGATCTCTGTGTCGCACTTTCCGTCTTCTGTTATAACGCTTCCCTAGTATTTAAAATTTTGTACCTGCTTGATTCTGGTATCCCCGACCTGTATTTGGCATATTGGGCTGCCCTTTTTACTGATGACCATGCATTCGGTTTTCTTGCAGTTTATTTGTAGTTCTTTCTTGTTACTCTCTTCAGTGACCTTCTGTAGAAGGTCTTGTAGTTTCCTTTCTGTGTCTGCTATCAGCACTGTATCATCTGCGTACCTTAGGTAGTTTAAAATTTAAACAACCTAAGGTACGCAGATCGTAATCGGAAGCCACAATTTAAACTTTAAATTGTGGCCTCCGATTACGTATTCAGGCATAGCAGGCCAGATAGAGTGAAAAGACAGGTAAAAAACAGCGGATAACATATCTGAAGGGCCTGAGCAAGTAGATGACAGAACTGGGGCTGCGTGGGCAACAGGAGAAAGCGTCTTAAGAGCCACCAGGGATAGGGAGACGTAGAAAGCTAATAATCACCTACGTCCTGAAAGGACAAGACACATAAAAGAAGCAGAACTATCAGTTTTGATCTTTTCACAAAGAGGAGAATACTGGATTGCTATGTGATGTCAGTTCTTCAATGTGGCAGTGAATGCTAGACAATACCATCAAAGATGAAGGAAAAACTGGAAGAAGCTGAAATGTGGTTCTGCAGCAATCCAGTACTCTCTTCCTAGTTTCTATGAATTACACAATTAGAAAATAATTTATTGTAGGTACCTCCATTACGTAACAAAAATCCAGCATAAAAAAGTTTAAAAAGATTAAAAACTTAATAAAGGAACTTTTTCTATCCAAAACGTTTATAATATTATGAAGAGGAAAGATCAAAGTAAATTTTAATTATTTTATAAAATTTTTTAATCCCTTTTAACATTTTCGAAATTTTGTCAGAAAATTTTGTTTTTGATTTGGAGTGAGCGTGGTTAAAAATATAACGTCTATTTTATAATTGATTACGTAATTTTTTTTTCGTAACTCAATTTTTCGTTGACAAACACATTAATTTGGAAATTCTCGCAAAAATCAAATATTTGTCGGATTTTAATGAAACTTTCAGTACTCATTAACAAATGAATAAAATTATTTTTGAAATTATTAACCTTCTTAAAATTTCGATGAAAACAATTTTTTTTTAAGTCTGTTACCCCCCCCCCTTCAAGTAAATTCATGAAATTTTAATAAATTTTAATTTTCTGGAATCTTTTGTTTTATTAGTTAAACGCAGAACTCATCGGGAAATATAAATCATGTATTTTTTTTATTTAAATTTATGATTCAGGATACCAAAATCTGCTCCGAAGAGAAATATAAAAAATGCAATAAAACTTTGATATAATTTAATTTGATAAGCTTTTAATTGCTGGAATAAATAATAAAAATTAAGGACATTATAGTCTGAAAAAAAAAATTTTTGATTACTAATAAAATTATAAAAGAATTGTTTTCATTTTTTAAAATATTTTTTATTATAAATAATGTATAGTTTTAAAAAATATTTTAAAAATCTTTTAAAGAACTGTATCGTTTTTTCCTTTTAGTTAAGAATTGATGATTATACTGCCTATAAAACAAAAAAAAAAATTAATAAAAAATTTTCACCAAAACTATCTTTAAAAAGAAAAAAAAAACAATTAATTATTTGTGCAAATACGTTCAAAGTTATAAAGTACGATGTTCAAATCTTATAAAGTACTGTGTTCCATATGGGTCAAAATGATTTCATAAGTTAACAAGCGTTCTCCTTACATAGCAAAACAGAAGAACGCACTTTCATTCTTACGATATTTTATTCTCTACGTTTCTAAATTTTTTATTTATTCAGAAAGCATATTCAAATGTATCTAGCTATAAATCTAAGCTAAAATTCTATAAAATATTATATAAGTGCTGAAATTATTATGTTAAATTTTTAATTTCACTATTTAGTTAACCACCCACCACCAAAAAAAATTAAAAAAATTTATCACGATTGGTCACCAGACATTGCGTGTCCGTCAACATCCGGTACCAGTCATCTGTTAACACCTCTATGACTTACATAACAAAAAAAGTGACTACTGTATTTAATTTTTTTTTATTGTAAATTTCTGGGAGTAAGCAATTATTAATTGATTGAAAACAGACAAAGGTAAGTTTTAATATTAAAATTTGACTTAAATAATGTGCCAGCGCGGTAAATTTTATTTTTTCAAAATTTTTAAAAACAGAAATTTGGCTACTGTTTGTGTAAATGAGCCAATCAATCAACAATGGCGGTATTTTTTTAAAAAATAATAAAATTTTACAATTTTAGATTTAAATCAATATAATTTCGGTTAAAAATACACCAGTATGTTTTTTGCTTACTAAAATTATTAAATTTAATCTATTGGCTTTCAATTAAAGCTAATTTTAAAGCTTGAAGATAACTTATTTATTTTTAAAATTTCAATTTAAATTTAAGTATAGAAGAATTGACTGGACTCAGTAGAGGTACCTAATTTATTGTAGGCTTTTTTTCCACAATTTTGAATTCAGAGAATTTCTTCTAGATTAGATGACGCATAAACCTAGAAAGTCAAGGGAGAGTAAGACATGACTTAATGCCTTTCTCAATAGCACATGTGACGCTTCACTGGGCTAGAGACTTGTCTCTGCTATTATTGACACTGTCAGCTCTTTGCCTTCGGGCGGAGAGCACTAACCCAGTCGTGGTTCCGCCGAAGACTAGAGTCACGACTGAGGAAAGATAGACAAATATTTTTGGCCGGGCTATATGGCCCGGAAGACCCACATTAAAAAGACCTTGTGTCACATTTTGCCTTAAGTGGAGAGGTGATTAAATATTTTCACTAGGCTATAGAAACGGGGGTGGTTCGCTAACCTACTGATCGCCTGCGGAAATTCCCTAGCGTTGTTCCAGAAACCACTAAATCTCTACTGTTTCCGCGATTTTAAATCAGTAGACGATTTCTAAGCGATGATCCAAAAATGGAAAGTAAGAATATGGTACAATATAATTCTTAACTCAATAGAATGGCGGTCAAATTCGATACCAGCGAGATGCAGATGAAAGTTCAATTAAATGAAAACGCTGAACGGCTGGTCATTTTGGTAATTCAAAAACATTCTTGTTTACTTTTATTGCCATAACAACGGAAACATAAACAAACACTGGAGATAAAACAAGAAATTTAAAAAATAATGGAAAGTCTTTGGATACTTCTGAATGTCCTTTGAGTAATATATATATATATATATATTCCTATATATTCCTAAGTCTTTGGAGATCTCTGAAGATCCTTCAATTAATATATATAAGCCTATATCTCATTTTTTTTTTTATCCAATTTTAGATTGGATCTACCTTCATTAAACCGAGAGTCTGTTTTATTTCTTTTTTCTTTCTCTTTGAAACTTCCAATACAGCCAAGAATGTTCATGCCCCCCCCCCCCAGAAAAAAACAATAAGAAGGTATTTTTGGGGGGTAATGATTTTTGTGAGTTAACAGAATTAAAGGGGGTGCGTGATAAAGACCGGTGCCGAAAAAAAAACACTTACTTGAGAATTTTAAAGATAGATTATAATTTTGTTTATCCGTTCATCTTGTAGCGGCCTAACTACTTTTTTTTTATTTGTTATGTAATAATGTTAGCTTCTCAATTCAATGTGTACCAAAAAGTGAACAAACAAGACATAGGTAGACAATATTTTAATTATAACAATAATCGGTTAAAGGGAGAGAACTTATTTATACCCTTTTAATAATTAACTGGAGATGTATGAAACACTTTTTTGTATGTGTTTAAGAAAGTAATTTAAACAGTTCAAAGATGATGAGTTGGTAAAATAGTTTGTAATTTGTTCCAGTTTCAAGTGATGAGTTGGAAAATAGTCTGTATGTCCAAATAATTGAAATAGCACAAAATGATGAGTTGGAAGAAAAGACTGTATTTCCAAATAATTGAAATAGTTCAAAATGATGAGTTGGAAAATAGTCTGTATGTCCAAGTAATTGAAATAGTTCAAAATGATGAGTTGGAAAATAAACAGCAAGCAAGGTGTGTGTGAAAGAATGTTAAAAAATACTTGCGTTTAAGTCGATAAGTTGAAGTAATATAATTATTTACCAGGAGAAAAATATTGGATGCAAAAGGTTGTTATTGCACAATTTGAATATTTAATTTAGTTTCTCAGGCAGGTAAAAAAAATGAATCCGGCTTATTTTCTTTTTTACAAGTAGGCGAAAATATATATGCCTTAAAAGAAAAGTGGTTTTCTTTTTAACGAGTAGGCGAAAATATATATGCCTTAAAAGATAAGTGAGCTGGAAACAATAGGTCTTGTGTCTTCAAAATCTTCTTTCCAACTGAAGCTTCAAGAGCGGGAAGATTCGCGCTTTTTCGAAAGAGAGGCAAAATGCTGCTGCTGATGCAGAACGAACCAATGAAAAGTTTGGTTACAAAAAGAAGATGGTTTGATTTATTTTACGATTTTCCTTCTCGAACTTTTTATAAATATAGGTGATACGAGGGTATCGTAGAGAGCTCGACAATCTCCTTCGGAGACACTTTTCTTATTCTCATATATTTCTCTTTTTCTTTTTTCCTTTCTTCCTCTGGATTACATCTTTTATTTTTAACGAGGTTGTCTTTCCTAGGAGTATTTTGGCGTTAACGTTTCTTATGTCGTCTCAGTCAGACATTCAAGTCGCAACTAATTGTTTTCCAAGTTCTAATTACAAACAGAGCGTCTTTGGCGGTTTATTTCTTTCAGCCAATCAAATGACATCTTTTCTTTCTCTTTCCCTCTCTCTTTCTCTATGTGTTCTTTAGTATTTCTTTCTCGGTGTTTATCTGTTTGCCTTCGCATAGATTACAAGTTTATATAGAGAGAGTTATTTTCTCTCTGCATGTCTATATGCATTTACAAGGAGGGGTGGGGGGAGGAGAGAGTTCTTCCTCCAGCTTCACGTCACACACAAGTGGGAAGGAAATGCAAACAACTAAACCGGAACTTGAACTTCAAATACTTTCGGGACGTTAACCATTACGCAAACAATTTAATATTATTTAGTCGGACTATATCGAAAAGGATGTGCGTTGTGGTCCAGCGGATATCGACTCGGAACGAGAAATCGGAGAGCCGAGTGCGAATTCCAGTTTAATTCGTTGCAATCATATACGCGCAGATAGAAAAGGTATTAATCAGTCTCTTCCTTCCAGCTATGGGTCAAATAACAGGACGGATCGGGTTCTATAGCCTTGGTTGGCAACCAGTCTACCGCAGAAAGCTATGGCAACCTACTGCGGAATAATCTTCTGCCCAGTCAGTCATGTCTCTTTCGAGACATGATCGCCCAAGCGTGTATCACATATGGCACTTAACTGACTGATCAATCGAAAATGAGGACAAAACTGGAGGCAGCAGAAATGTTCTACAGAAGGATGCTACGGATATCGTGGACTGAGCATGCAAGCAACGACGAGGTGTTTGAAAGAATGGCAACAAAAAGAAATTATTCCTGAGGAAGAGACAACTGAAGTTCCAGGGACACGCAATGAGGAAGGAGAGCTTGGAGAACCTGTTACTGACGGGCAGATAGAAGGAAAGAGAGACAGAGGAAGGTAGCAGATAACATATTTGCAGGGCCTGATCAGGTGGATGCCAGGAGTAACAGGCGCAAACATACTAAGAGCCACAAAGGATAGGGAGACGTGGAGAACCATGATCGCTTACGTCCTGAAGGGACAGGGCACATAGAAGAAGAAGATCATTTAGTCAGACTGTCATTGTGTGGCAATGTGATTTAGAGGGAATATTAATTATTTGGAACATCATTTTGAGGGAATGTTATTTAGAGGGAATATTAATTATTTGGAACATCATTTTGAGGGAATGTTATTTAGAGGGATTATCATTCAATGGGAATGTCATTTAAAGGGAATGTTACTTAGTGGGAATGACATTTAATAGGAATATCCTTTATAAAGAATGTCATTCAGTGGGAATATCTTTTAGTGGGAATGTCACTTAGTGGGAATGTCATTTTGAGGGAATATCATTTAGTGGGATTGTTATTTAGCGGGATATCATGAAACGGATTTGACTTTAGTACCAAAATTTGGGAATGTCATTTTGAGGTAATATCATTTAGTGGGATTGTTATTTAACGGGATATCATGCAAACGGATTTGACATTAGTACCAAAATTTGGGAATGTCATTTTGAGGTAATATCATTTAGTGGGATTGTTATTTAACGGGATATCATGTAAACGGATTTGACTTTAGTACCAAAATTTGGGAATGTCATTTTGAGGGAATATCATTTAGTGAGAATGTAATTTAGAAGAATTTAATTTAGTTGGAATGTCTTTTAATTGGAATGTCATTTACTGGGTATGTCATTTAGGAGGAAATGTCATATAGAGAAAATATTATTCAGTGGAAATGTTACTTAAACGGAATGTCATTTAGCATGAGTGCAATTTCGAAGAAATATCATTTACTGGGGATGTCATTCAGAGGAATTTAATTTGTTGGGATCTTCTTTAATGGAAATGTCATTTAGTGAGTATGTCATTTAAACCGAACTTCAATGAGTGCGAATGTCATTTAGTGATAATTTCATTTATATAGAATGTCGATGAGTGGGAATGTCATGTAAACGAATGTCATTTGTACGGAATCTCATTTAGAGAGCGTCATTCGTGGGAATGTACTGGACGCTGATTTTTTTGAAATAGTTATTAATCCAACACTCACTCGAGTGAAATATGACGCTAGGATAATCGCCTGATCCACATTTTTTCCACAAAAGTGGCTGACAAATTTATATAGTTGTTAATTATTTTTTAATGGTTTTTTTGTACATTAGTTTTGAGTTGATTATGGATGTGCATTGTGGCTCATTGGATATCGGCACAGAACGACAAATCGCGGAGCCGAGTTCGAATTCCAGTCGAATTCCTTGCATTCACTTACGCGCAAATAATCTTGGGAAAGGTAATAATCCGTCTCTTCCCTCCAGTTCTGGATTAAATAATAGAACAGATTGGGTTCTATAGCCTTGTTCGGCAACCAGTCTACCGCAGAAAGCAATGGCAACCTACTGCGGGATAATCTTCTGTCTAGTCAGTCGTTTCTCATCCGGGACATGATCGTCCAAGCGTGTATCACGTATGGCACTTAACTGACTGATGGAGTATTAGGCTGTCACGCATGGAATGACACACAATTGAAATAGACACCATGGTGATGAATGACTCTTCTCCAACGTACCACTCAATTCTTGAAAATTCTTATCATTTGATGTGATAAACTGTTCAAATGCTTCGATTACTTCTTTCTTATTGGAGAATATTTTGTTGCGTATGATAAGCTTAAAGTGCTTAAATATGTGATAATCAGTAGGAGAAAAATCAGGTCAATATAGAGAATGAGGTAAAATGGACAGTTGAATGATTGGCGTATGGCCGTGCGTTGTCGTGCAACAAAATTGGCGGTCATTCCTATCACAAGTGTAGGATGTTTCTTTTTCCGTTTTTCCTGCATACACTTATTTTCTCCACAATACGAGTTTGTTGTTATTGTTTTCCCTTGAGGCAAGAATGAATATCTCCTTTGAAAGACCACTTCTAGCCATTTCAGTTGTAATATCACGAGATTTATTGCTACGGTTAAATTCATATGTTATGTCGTGAGTAAGACTAAATAACTCAACAACAGGAATAGGTTAATCGTTGTATTCCGTGAAAATAGTATTTACAAAGGTTATTAGTATCCAATACAAGAATAAAGGTTAATCGTCTCAACCGTCGTAAGACGTAGTATGAGCAATGGGTACTTCCGGTTCGTCACCGGAAGTCTACGACTGACTTGTCGATCGGCTGCTCGGCACACTCTCTACCTACGTAGACGCCACCATTACTTTACATCGTAATGGAATAGTCCATTATAGCCGAATAGGCGCGGGCGTCCCAACATCATAAGGTTTAGGTACCATAAAGGAAATTTCGTCAGAACAATTAACATGAAATAGAAAAGGCACACGGAAGTTACATTAGAGCAGTGGGAACGTAAATGAAGCCGAGAAGCCAGGTCAGGAGCAATAACATTACAGTACTTATTTTATAAAAGAAACAATCAATGTACAATATGTTATATCGCTCATTCAATAATGAATGAGATCACTCTGGCTATTGGGCGTGTATAATGATAATATACGAGCTAAAAAGTCTGCCTTCTTCTACCGAGCGCCCATAGGTTAAAAGCAATCGGATGTCTAACCGTACTGATGAGTTGTGATACAGTGAAACAGATCTGTCTGCGGATGACTATATATATATATATATATATATAGGTATAGTTTTCAGTCCGTAAACTGTGAGGATAATCCAACAAGATTTCCTTAATATAAAATATTAATAGATAAATCCATATAGAGAGCTCGATGGGTATTAACCAGAGCGATATGAAGTTTATAAAGGAAAACTCAACACGTCATAATTTTTAGAAAAAGCTCATTCCGGCAATTTTATGCCAGATGGAGGAATATTGTAAAAGGGTCTGATGAGATGAGTTTTAAACTCATTGAAATGAACTATAGTTTATAACTATTATGACGTGTTGAGTTTTCTTTTATAAATTATATATATATATATATATATATATATATATATATATACATTAATACAGGTCTCATTGAATAATATAGACAAGTTCTGTCTATTTTGTGTAAGATCCTTTCGTATGATCTGATTAGCTTGATAGTGTTGTCATGGAAAGACGACAAGAAATCGCAATAATTATTGATTTTTTTATCAGGTCTGAGCTTCGGCTTACATTAGCCATTATCAAAGGAGGAACATTTTATGTTCAGTGAACATAGAACATTAAAATTATTAACAGAGTGGAGTTATACCCCCTACACCATAGTAGTAGCAGTCCCCAGACCAATCCCCTCATGCCACTATACACTCAATTGACCAAAACCCCACCACCACCATTCCTTCTCGGCCTGCAGCCACGTGCGACACAAAAAATGGACCTGTTTAATTTTCACGTATAACGCGTAAAGGAACTTACACAAAATAAATAGACAGAACTTGTTTATATTATTCAATGAAACCTGTATTAATGAAAAAATGCTGCCAAAATACACACACACAATATATATATATATATATATATATATATAAGAACACATGTTAGAGCATAGTAGAAACATTATAAACAGGCACCTAAATGTTTCATGCGAGAACTGATCTTTAGGTCTGATTAACAATTCACTTTTCCCACCGTAATATATCGATTAAATATTAGTGGAAACTTTATGCAATTTTTTACATCACAATCAAGACGGGAATTCTACTATTACTAAGGAAGTTCAAAAAATGAAAGTGAAAGAAAATCTGGGTTTAGAGGAATTGAGAAAAGGACACAGATGAACGGGTTTCTAGAAGATAAAAGTGAAGGTTTTGAGTATTGTTTTGGACATCCACCTGATCACTCTCTTACTGCTGGTAAAAGAGTATCCATTTCTCATCGCATGTAATGATTGGATGCAAAAATAGTTATTTTTCTAAGTTTGTAGTCATAGATAAGTTTATTCGACATTGTTACATTGAAACTATTGTCATTGGGCGTATGAGAAAATATATTGAAAGAAAAATTATCTGTAAAGAAAAAGAATTAGAAATATATGTATATTTTGTAAAGACATGATTATACTCGGGAATGATAGTCGAGGTGGTATCTCGTAGCCCTTCTCCACGGCGATTTATCGAGATACCACTTCTAGTTAGCTGGACGTTGACTCCCTCAGAGTTCTTCTGCCCTTTATGTAGTCTTATTTTTCGTCCACAATGGGTTGCTAACCTCCTTACAAGCCTGTGCTGTTGGTTAGCCTGTTTAGTCGCCGGCGTTCCGACAAAAAAAAAAAAAAAAAGAAAAAGAAGAGAAAAGAAAAATAATTTTTTTTGCTTCTTCCTTTTATATACTTAACTATCAGATAAGGTTGTTTGACTTAACCTAGTTGTAATGAGAAAATAAATATATACGTGGGAGGAATAGTGGAGTGGTTTCCCATTGACTTCTCCACGGTGTTTTATCGAGACACCAACTCTGGCTAGCTACCGGGTTGCTAACATCCTTTGAGAGAAAAAAAAACCCTGAACGGATAGGGAATAAAAGAATGTAAATATTAAATACGTACTTACTGCACTTTAATTCAGAAAGTCTAGGTCCCATAGTGTAGAGTTCACCAGAACAATTACCATGGAATTATTTATACTAAATGCACGGGAAAGCTACATTACGACGATGGAAAAGTGACTGACGGCGAGATGTCAGGCCAGGACCATTAATATTGCTGATTCTTCTTTGGATTGTACTATGAATCTCTAAATATATAGAGGGAGAACTAGACTATACGTGCCAAAAATATTCAAAGGATAGACGTATGGTAGACTTATAGTTATGTAAGATAGATTCTGATGAGAAAACTTGTCTAGCACGACATAGTGAACCAACTATCTTAACAGTAAAACTAGCAATTAAATCAATTTTCCCACTTCATGTCAGCAGAGAATGTTCACCCGCGAAGTTGTTAGGAATCACTGTTCTGGAGGTTAGCATCAGCCATTCTGATGGAGGACAAAAAGAATTATCTGAGATGATTAATAGAGAGATGTTTCGTTATGGAGGCATTAAAATTAACAAACCATTCTTTACCCTAGTTCAGAGAAAATTGTAAGTCAGATTGACGGCTTATTTGACCTTATCGAACTGATTTAACTTACTATTACTTCAGAAAGTTCATTTTTGAGTGGCGGATAATTTTCTCTCTTCTATTCAGGATTACTTTTCTTGTTTCAATATATCGTTTTTCGGTTTTGCATCGTAATTTTTTTATATTTATTTTCTAGATACTTCTGCTGCTTTATTTTGGAGATGTTTAATATTTCTATTTTGTTTTCCAAGTTCATTGACTTACTTATCCTCTTTCCCAAATCCTTAATATATCAACCCGTTTCCCTATACATATGTTTGTCTGTCTGTCAGTTTATCTGCCAGGAATAATTAAAGACTTGCAACATGTGTTTAACATATGGAAGGCTGTGATTTCACGGAAGTTGTTACAATGAGGATCAAGTCATATGTCTGAACACCTGAAGAGTGTCAGCTTGAATTTCCAGGTTCTCAGAAAGCACATTTTTTTGTTTTTGCCTGTCAAAGCAATTACCCACTATGGAATTCCAGTAAAACTGTTATTTGTAAATTCAAAATCTGTCTCTTGTTCATTTCCTATTAAACGTCTTCATGAAGTGGGTATCAAATGTTTGGGTTCTTGACATTATCTCAAATTCTTAGAGTGATTTAAATACCTGAAAGTAAAATGCCTTAAGGTCTAGACAACTTACTTAATAACAAACTAATTCTTTCTTAAGCCCTAAAGGTAAGGATTGTAGCTCAACTGGTAGAGATGTTTATTCTTAAATTAATTATAATCAGTTGTTTATTTCAATTATATTGTAAGTAATTTCCGTTTTAGAGAAAACAGTTGTAATGATGAGTGAATTTTCCTATTAAATTGCGTCATATGTAATTTACATTTTGGGGAACCAATTTAATAGCGAATATATTATCCTATTAGATTGAGCTATGAGTAAGTTCTGTTTTTGGAAACCATCTTTAATGGTGAATGTATTATCCTATTAGGTTAAGTCATAAGTAATTTCTGTTTTGAGGAACAAATTTAATGACGCAAGTATTATCTTATTAGGTTGTGTCATAGGCAATTTCCATTTCGGAGAACGAACTGTAATGGAGAATGTATTATTCTATTTATTTGAGTCATATGTAATTTCTGTTTTGGGGAGCCAGTTTAATGGCGAATTTATTATCTTATTATGTTGAGTAATTTTCATTTTGGGAAACCAACCCTAATAGAGAATGTATTATCCGATTAGGTACAGTCACAAGTAAATTCAGCTGTGGGAACTAACTGTAATAACGAATGTATTTTCCTATTATGTTGTGTGAACCGACGCTCGACCACCTGGTCGTTGATGGCTTCGATTCAGTAGCTGGTCTTCAAGTCGACTATTACAACAGTGTTCTTCCCCGCCCACGCAGTGAATTTTGATCTCAAGGAAGTCACGCTGAAATCTTGCTAGCTGTATCTTTACCAAGTTGAACCAGACTGGACGCGCGAGCACATTTGTGTAAATGAAAACGGCGCCAAAAATAAATAAATAATAGTAATAAATTGAATGACGCCTGAATACGTTGCGGAAAAGTTTTTATATACAAACAAAAAGAAACAAAAAAAAATATAACAATCGTCAATCCCTTATTTCTACTTAGCCGACAACGGAGCGGAAGTTTCGTTCAAGAGAAGCGTTTGTCTTCTTAACAATAATTCGTGTTTTTAATTGGTAATGTCAGTTTACCCCAATCGGAATTTTCAAGTTTGTGATGATTAAAAAATATCTTTGTTTGCTTCTCACCGAAGCTTTACGGAAACTGCCAAAGGTTCGTCTTTGTGTGTGGTGGGAAGCGGAGGTGGCGGTAATTATTCTTCTCTGCCTCAGCTCAGCGCAACTACTCTCCGGCCTCCTTAGATCTCTATTTTTATGCTTGTCCCAAATTCACTGGAGTGAGGAGGATGACGAACATGCATTTCCAATCTCTGGCCAATGAAATCACTTTCGCCCACGTCCTTGGGTGGAACCACCTTTCTTTTTGTTCTTTTCTTTCGGTTCAGCCAATGAAGCAGCTTCTATTTTGGTGGCATCATTTCTTTTGGGCTTTTTTCTTTTTGCTGCCGAAAAAAACTCTAGCTTTTATGTTATGAATCTTTTCCAACTAAATTTTTAAATTTGATTTTATTCTCATGGAATTTGATCTTTTGCACTCATCAAATATTTCCTTTTGTTTGGGACAATCTTTTTCTGACAATTCAAAAACTATGTTTTGTTAAATTTTTTTACTTTTATCTGCGGTGTAACTCAGGCTTTGAAATTTCAATTCCACTTTTCTCCTATAGTTAGATTTTACTTTTGTTGTCAGTTAGCAAATATTTTCTTTATTGGTGACATTCGTTTCCGATGATCAAAAATTATGTTTTGATTTAAAAATTTTACTTTTATCTGCAGTGTATCTCAAACATCAATTTTATTTCTTCCAGCGACACTGTTTCCACCTGTCAGCAGTAACACGTCAGCAACCTCCTTTGACCCGGCTGATTATCAAATAGCACACCCGCAAAATATAATTTCGTTCATATCTCTCGGCTTTGGGTTTTGCGACCCCTTACCTTCCTCTGCCCACACGGGAATAAATTTTATTACCTGCGTTCATATTAGAAGAACAATTTTTTTAGTTGGTTCTTTTCGATTTATAAAAATTAATAATACGGACCAACACAATTTCTTCCGTCTTATTTGCAACAATTAATAATGCCACCAATATAATTACTTCCTTCCGCTCAGGCTAAAAATTGTGTTACAATTGTTTCAGAAGGTTATAAACAAGAGATTTAAAATGTTGTTGTTCAATGCAAAAGATATCGAAGTGTCGACTGTGAAAGCGAATACCTACCAATTATTTGCAAACTAAGGATAAAAGTTCAGAGACGGAAGAAGCCCAGTACAGCACCCAGACTGCAATTTGAACGACCTCAATCTGCAGGGAAAAAACACTGACAGTGTGAAAAACAAATATGAGGAACAAATTGAAAAGGGAAACTCGAAATGGGACACACTAAAGGAAGCACTAGTGGCATCAGCAAACAACATTGTTCCAAAGGAAATCAGACGTAGCAGAAACAAATGAGTGGATAACTGAGGAGATACTCGAAATGATGCAAAGGAGACAGAAAACAATGCCCAGACATGGAACAGAATACAGAAAATTACACAAGAAAATAAGAATCAAATGCAGACAGGCTAAAGAAGAATGACTCAACAACAAATGTGCATAAACAGAGAGCGTGATAGATTAAACACAATTAATAATGAAGATATGTATAAAAAATAAAGTAATTAACATAACAAAGGATATGAAAGAATGTATAAAATTCAAAGATAGAACGCTCGTATTAGAGAAAGAAGAAATAATCCAGCGATGGGAAGAATATATAAAAGATCTCTTCAACGTCAAATGAGAGCAACCGACAATACACAAGGGTAGTGACGGACCGGAAATATTAAAATCAGAAGTGGAAGCTGCAATAGCCTAACTAAATAGAAACAAAGTAGCTGAACCAGACGGAATTTTAAAAGTGATACTGAGAGCCATAGACGATTTCGGTGTTGAGAAAATTACAGAAATAATAAATGAAATCTATAACAGTGGTGTGATACCGGAAGACCTAAGCAGATCAATTTTCATAGCACTACATGAAAAGCCAGCTCCAAACGAATATGAACTCCACGGAACAATCAGTTTAATTAGTCACATAACAAAACTCATCACCCGATTCCTGATGAATAGAGCGTGCAGAAGAATCAGGCCAGAGAGAGGACAAGAACAGTGCGGTTTCGTCAAAGACACTGGAACAAGGAATGCAATATTTATGCTTAGAATGCTATCAAAAAGGGCAATACAAATGAAGAACTTGTACCTATGATTTATAAACATTGCAAAAGCGTTAAACAAAATACTAAGTATTGAAAAAATGCGCAACAACCACGACATATTTGGGAAAGACATTACAGTAATCAAGAACAATTACTGACAGATAACCGCCTGCATATAGACAAGAAACGAGTTCAGCAGATATACAATGATAGAAACAGGTGTAAGACAAGGGTGTGTCTTTCACTGGATCTCTTCAACTTCTACGGCGGGACTAGTCTGAGAGACCTAGAAGTCATGTCAGGATTCATCATTGCCGGCCACAATCTGAACATTACAAGATACGCAGATAATAAAGTTCTGATAGCAGGCACAGAAAGGAAACTACAAAACCTACAGAATGTGGCTGGAGAAAGCAAAAAGAAAGGACTACAAATAAACTACAATAAAACTGAATGCATGGTCATCAGTAAAAAGAGGAGCCCAAAATACCAGCTACAGGTTTGGGATAATAGAATCAAGCAGGTACAGAAATTTAAATACCTGGGAAATGTTCCAACAGAAAACGGAAAATGCGATACTGAGATACGAAGAGGTATCAGTAAGAATGCATTCTCGAATCTGAGTTGAACTTTGGGAAACAGAAAAATTTCACTGGATACAAAAATGAGTACTAGATCGCTATGTGATGTCTGTTCTTCAGTATGGCCCTGAATGCTGTACAATCTCATCAAAGATCAAGGAGATACGTAAACAACTGAAATGATGTTCTACAGAAGGATGCTGCGGAAACCATGGACCGAGCATGTCGACAATGATGAGGTTCTGGAGTGGATAAAAAGGAAAAGGAAAATACGTGGGTCATTTAATAAATAAGGTGAATTTTTCGGTGTAAGGACTTCTAATACAGATAGAAACTTACTTTTCTTTTATTTTTCAACGTAGTCTCCCAGCAGTGTCACACACCTTTCCCATCTGTGCACAAACTTCCGTATTCCCTCAGCGTAAAAATCTTTGGGAAGATGTCTCAGCCAATCGCTCACATCACTTTTGACTTCATCGTCACTTTCAAAGTTCGTGCCTCTCGTGAACGCTTTCAAGGGACCAAACAGGTGAAAGTCCGAAGGGGTAAGGTTTGGGCTGTAAGTGGGATGGGAGCGCAGTTCCCAGTTCAGCTCGTTGATGGTATGGACCGTTTGGGCTGCTGTGTGAGGCCTTGCAGCTGACCTTCGGGTAGGCAAGGTCATCATGGACAATTTTGTGTGCTGTCCCAACAGATAGGCTCAAAGTCCTTGCAATGTCATCCACTATTATCTTTCTGTCAGACTGAATGAGGTCATTGACTGGTTCGATTACCTCAAGAGACCTCACTTCTGTAGGCCTCCTAGGCCTGTCTTCATCCTCAACACTGATCCGTCCTTCTTTAAACAATTTTTGCCCACTTGTAGACATTTTTTTTGCTGAAACATGTGGTACCATACACAGTTGAGATTCTCCTATGAATTTCAACTGGCTTGCACCATTCAGCAACCAAAAAACTTGATAACTGACCTCTGTTCAATTCTGGGGCATGCTTCTTGGTCGGCCATCTTTGTTAATCTCAAAAACTTTAAAAGTTTTTTTTTCAATCTGCATGTTGTGGAGGAATATCCTATCTTACCCAGGAATAGGTATGACCCGGGTTATAAAAGACCGGGAGTAGAACGAACTACAGAGTGTGATCGAGAGTGTTCGTGAATATTATAGAGTCTTCGTGACTATACGAGAGTCTTCGTGACTATACGAGAGTCTTCGTCATTACACGGGAGAGATCGAGATTATTCGTCATTATACGAGAGATCGAGAGCCATCGACCTTAGACGAGTGTTAGACGTCACTAGACGGAAGCCTTCTTCATAAGACGGATGCATACGTCCTATACAGAGACCTTGCCTTCTTAAATGTTATTCTTGTTAACTGTTCGTTGCTGTACTTGTATTTGGTTTATTGTACTGAGGTATAATAAATCTATATTTATATATACTCAGTGTTAAGAGTTATTTCTTGCACTATTCTTTCTCTGTTTATCCCATCCCGGGATACAACACTGCAAAAAAAATTAAATCCTTTTGAAAAAGAAGTAAAGAAAAAAAATTAAGTAAGCTTCTATCTGTATTAGAAGTCCTTACACCGAAAAATTCACCTTATTTATTGAATGACCCTCGTAATGCTTAGCATCAGGAAAAGACAGTTGAAGTTCTTTGGAGAAAGGGGGGATTGGAGAATCTGATATTCACAGGTCAGAAAAAGAGAGACAGGGAAAAGTAACGCGTAACTTACTTGACGGGCTTGAGTAAGTGGATGGCAGAGAGGGGTTTGAAGGGGGTAACAGAGGAAAGCGTGCCAAGAGCCACAAGCAATAGGGAGACTGGGTAAGCCATGATCGCCTACGTCTTGAAGGGACACGACACAAAGAAGAAGAAGAAGAAGAAGAAGAAGAAGAAATTGCGTTTTTGAAAAGGACGAATGTTGATTCATAAGTAATTTCCGTTTTTTGAAAAATAAACTGCAATGGCGAATGTATTATTCTGTTCAGTTGAGTTATTAGTACTTTTTGTTATTAGTACTTTTTGTTATTAGTACTTTTTGTTAGTACTTTTTGTTTTGGGTAAACCAAATGTAATGGCGAATGTATTCCGTTAGGTTGAATCATAAGTAATTTCATTTTTGTGGAAACCAACTGTAATGGCGAATGTATTATCCTCCGAGGTTTATTCATATGTAATTTCCCTTTTGTGGCATGCAAATCTAATGGCGAATTATTTCAAATAACATCGATGTTGATTGAGAAGTAATTTCTAATTTGTGGAAATCAAGTTTAATAGCGAATAGGTTAATCTATTAGTTTAAATCATAAGTAATTTTCGTTTTGGGGAAAACAACTCTAAGGACGAATGTATTATCCTACAAGTTTAATTCATAAGTAATTTTTGTTTTGGGGAACTAACTGCAATGACAAATGTATTATAGGTTAAGTCATTGTTCTGGGAAAACTACCTATGATGGCGAATGTATTATTCAAAAGGCTGATTCATAAAAAAGTTTTCATTTTCTGAAAAGCAACTGTAATGGCCAATACACTATCCTATTAAGTTTATTCATGAATAAATTTCGTTTTGGGAAAACCAACTCTAATGGCGAATGTATTATCCTACAAGGTTGATTTATAAATAATTTCCGTTTTGGGGAAACCAGATGTAATAGTGAATGTATTATCCGATTAGATTGAGTTACGAGTAATCTCCACTTTGGTGAACCAACTGCAATGTATTATCCTATTATGTTGTGTCGGAAGAAACTTCCATTGTTGAGAAACAATTTTTAATGACTATTTTATCTTCCTAACATTTAGATTTAGTCATGAGTAATTACCGTTTGAAAACTCAACTTTAATAACGAATCTATTGTCTTACTAGCAGTATAGCCCGGCGTTGCTCGGGTGTAATGAAAGCTTTAAAACTAATCCATAGTCCTGGAGCTCAGACCTTTGGACGTTGGCACGAAAGACTAAAAAGCAATAGTTGTTTCCAGTTAAAGCGAAACCGTAGACTGAAAGGAGAATGAATGGATGTAAATCAAATTTTGATTTCCTGGTATCGATATCAAATAAGTTTTTTTCGTCGTAAAATGAACTTTGAAGGCTAAATAAGTCCTCTGAGTAAATGATATCATGGCTGTGACTAAGAACTACAATTATACCTACTTAGAGCAAAACCCGAAGCAAAAACTAAAATAAAAGGGCTTAAAAAATACAGACATACAGGCAGATAAACAGACACACTCACAAACATCTTGCCTTTTATATATATATATTATCTATTTTCTGCACTATTGTAAGAACTGCAACCGTGAAACTTCTGAATATCGTTTCTTATGTCTTTGTCTATGAGTGTATCAAATTTGATTAAAATCGGACCACTCCTTTTATAACCCGATTTTTTTCGATTATCGATTTTTGATGGTTATCGGGAGCAACTCGACACAAAACATAGCTAAGAACACTCAGAGACGCTTACAGTACAAGTGTGTAAATTTTCAAGAGAATTGGTTCAGCCGCTTCAGAGTCTAAAGGTAACGGAAACACACACACACACAGACAAAGTTCCATTTATAAAATAAGTTTAGATTCGTTTGTGTCTTGGAAAATTTTCTCTTTGTAATTCATTATTATGATCATTTTATCCTCCTAACATTTTGATTGTATCATAAATAATTTCTATTTTTGGAACTAATTTTAATAACGAATCTCTTATCATAACTAGTAATCATACATGGCAGTGAAAAATAAATTGAGCACACTATCATACCATTGTTTGCTATGTAAACCATAGCTTATATAATTGATTAAAGAATAAATTTCATAGCCCCACTAATGGAGGGATTTAAGTGTATTTACAACAAATAATGTTATCAGAGTTCAAGCAAGGAATTAATGGTATGAAACATCTAGAAAAGTCAGTCAGTTAAAGCGCCTTACGTGATACACGCTTGGGCGATCATGTCTTGAAAGAGACATGACTGACTGAGCAGAAGATTATCCTGCAGTAGGTCGCCATTGCTTTCTGCGGTAGACTGGTTGCCAGCCAAGTCTATAGAACCCAATCTGTCCTATTATTATTTAACCCATAACTGGTGGGAAGAGACGGATTAATACCTTCCCACGGGTATTTGTGCGTAAGTGAATGCAAGTAATTCAACTGGAATTCGAACTCGACTCCCCGGTTTCTTGTTCCGAGCCGATATCCGCTGAACCACAACGCACAAAAAGTATAAAGTGATTATGTTCAAGGAGTCATAATTTTTGACTCCTTGACCATAACCAGCACTATGCTATAATAGGTATACTATAATATACTTATATATAATTATATAATTTGATTTGTATATATAGAAACCTGCTTTCTGGAACCAAATGTAATCGCAATTTCTACTCAAACAGCTTCTTTTCAATATATTGGAGTAGAAATTGCGGTTACATTTGGTACCAGAAAGCAGGTTTTGGGTGGTAGAATTTAATCAAATAGAAGTTACTTTTCGCCAAAGGGATACGAAAGTAATAAGGTTGGTTCGCTTATAGGATACAAATCCAATAATTATATTATAATTATACAAATAAAGTATAGAAATTATACTATACAAATCCTATATATACAAATCAAATACAAACCATATATTCACATTATACTATACTAATTATATATAATTATATAATATACTTATATATAATTATACAAATATAGTATACAAATTATACTATACAAATCCTAATTGAACTAGCAATTACGAAATATTTTTCAGTGATGTTCAAAACCAAATACCACTTGATGTAGAGGTTTACAGCATAAGAGACACAGTTTATGGGGATATGTGGGGTAGATTACGGTTAGTCCTATACTTGGACTGCCTACGTTTTTTAATGATCGGGGAAGCACCAACTTTGGATTTTTTTTTTAATCATTTCACCCCAAGCAAGGCATTCCACTACCACTATTGCTCAGGGGGTTGCATAGGGGAAGGTGATGAGAGAGTGGTTAGATATAGGAAGTTTCAGAAGGAGAGTAATAGACGGGTAAGGATATTGAAGATGAGGGTTGGGTAGATGGGAAGAGTGTTTGAGAGAATGGATGCGAGTTAGTGTGTTAGGAGGTGTCTATTGACGTTACATTTAAACTCCTGGAGATTGTAGCTGTCGGGGAAGCAAGTATGTGGAAGGGAATTCCACAGGCGGGAAGTGCGAGAAAAGAAGCTGTTGGAGTAGAAATTGCGGTTACATTTGGTTCTAGAAAGCAGGTTTTAGGGAGTAGAATTTGATCAAGTAGAAGTTACTTTTCGTCAAGGGGACACGAAAGTAATAAAGGTTGGTTCGCTTATAGGATGCAAATCCAACAATTAACTGAAACGCAAGAAATAAAATGGAACACCTGCAAAAAAGAATCAGAATGACTGAAAACATTTTGGAAGAACCCATACCAAAAAGCAAATATTCACAATCAAGTGTGAAATTTAATTTTGCCGAATAGGAAAAGTATTAATTCCATACTGAAGGAAAACGATGAAGCCATATTTCGCGATCAGATGTTAAATTAATTTTCTAACCAATGAAAGGAAGCGATTTGCAAAACTGAGAGAAAAGTCAACGATCCAGCGTGAAAAGATGAATCGGTATAAAGGAGGAAGGAAGGAGGGTCAGAGTCCGTCAGTCAGATGTGAGGATAGAGACAACACGCTAAAACGTAACTAAAGAAATTTCAAGACGCAGACCCTGTCATGTCTCGTCGACACACATTCGTTCTTCCTCTCCTTCCAATTTTTCTTTCTTCATCATCACTCACACGCCGTCAGAGAAATAATAACAACAACAACAACAAAACATCTTCAAATGACTCCTAAAAACTAAAGTCCGATAAGTACAATTACCATTATTACTTCACCTCATTATTACTTTCTCGCCGGCTATAAAAAAAGAAAGGCACACAAACTTTATCAGTATTCTTTTAATCTTTCTATATACGCACATTCTGCTACTGTCAGCTCTGATTTATTTAACTCCTTACTCCTATTACTCTTTGAACATTTAACTCTTACAACTGAATTAACTACGTACATTTTTCTCTTTAAAACATTTTACTTCTTACAAATTTGTTATTCTGTTTAGTTGATAAGATTTTACTTTAACACACAAGACGGAATATTTTATTCTTCCACATTTTAACATCCAACCTTCAACTTACTGATATTTTAGATTGTGGGACATCGGTTGTGTTTGGCACAAGGCCAATTTGATAAATATCACCGAGGTCTTTATACGCTACAGCGTACGTGGCGTGGCGTGACTTAGCCCAGATGTATCTTTAAAGATTTTCAATAACTATCAAGCTACAACGACCTTGAAGTGGAAATCTAAGAAATGAGCCACACGAGGACATCAATGATTACAATGTAGTTGGAGCCTTCGGTTTGATTGGGGAAAAGTCTGATAGACTCATTGAAGGAATTCCTTGTATTCCATGTCTTAAGGAAATACAAAATACTTTTACTCACGAGTACAGTTCGCACATTACGAAAAGATTTATCTGCGTAAAATCTATGTGATCTTAGGTGCTTTTCTTTTACAAAAATGATTAGTGGAATATATGATGAAGCCATTTCTTACATTTGTTCTCTGGTTTCGACCCGGGAGGAAAAGAGTATATCATAAAATAATAATAATAATAATAATAATAATAATAATAACAGAGGCCGAAATTCATGAAATTAAAAGAATTGTAACAAGAAGAGTCGAATCAACAAAATATGAAAAGGAACCGGAACCAGAAATAAAAAGTAATAACATCAAACAAATCACAGGTCATAATGTAGAAACCGTGAAACACGCAAATCACTGCGAAGATAATGATGTAAGTTTAAAAGTGCTGGAAAGGTGTGATCTGAGTCTGAGTCAGTTAAAAGACAAAAATAAAACGAGTTCAGAACACATCGAAGATAATTATTTGACGGAAAATAAGAACAATATACAGGAAGCCAAGATAGAAATAAAAAACCATCTAAGTCAAATACAAAGTATTACAATGGAGGAACGTGAACAGCTCCCAAAATTCCAACCAACAAAACAAAACCTCCGAACTATTAAACTGTACAATGCAGCACTGAAATCAATACTGGATGAAGACCCTCATACAAATCTTAACGAAATAATATATGCATCAGCAACAGCAGCAACAAAAAAATTAAATATTAAAATAAAAACAAGGCAGTCTCGTAGACGTGAAGTTCCACCTTGGAAAAGAAAAATAGAAAAAGAAATAGAACAACTTAGAAGTGAATTATGAATATTGGATGAACTGAGTAGACGAATAAATGTAAGAACTAGGAAAAGCAGAAGAGCCGTAAAAAAATATAACATCAAGAATGAAAATGACGTCTTATCAATTAAAGAAAAAATAAAGCAAAAAATCCAACTGAAGGCTCAAAGAATAAGACACTATGAAAAAAGAGCAAGATTTTACAGAGAAAACAAGATTTTTCAGACTGATACAAAGAGATTTTACAGGGAAATAGGTAAAAAAAGAATTGAAGTGACAGTACCCCCCAGAATGGAAGAAGTCACACAGTTCTGGGAAAAGATATGGGCTTGCCCTAAAGAACTTAGCAAGGAAGTACATTGGATTACGCAAGAGACAGAACGAATGAAAAATAGACCCGAACAGACATGGTCTGGAATTACAGAAGATGATGTTAAATATGCACTAAAAAAAACACACAATTGGAAATTCCCAGGCATAGATAAAATTCCTAACTTTTGGCTATATTATTTAAGCGCATCACATAAAAAACTAGCCAAAGAACTTCAAGAAATGGTTGACGACCCCACTAAAATTCCTGCATGGTTGACAAAAGGAATTACATTTCTTCTACCCAAGAATGGTGACACAAAAAATCCGAAAAACTACAGACCAATTACATGTCTTCCGACAACATATAAACTATTAACATCTATTTTAACAAAGCAGACATATTTATTCTTAGAAAGAAATGACATGTTACCGCTTGAACAAAAAGGGTGCAAACGTGGCTGTTATGGTTGTAAAGACCAATTGCTGATTAACAAAATGATCCTGGAAAACTGCTACAGTACAAAGAAAAATCTTAGTACAGCCTGGATAGACTATCGAAAGGCATTCGATAGTGTGCCACATGACTGGATTTTAAAGACTTTAAATATATACAAGATATCGCTCGTCATCATCAATTTCATCAAACAGTGCATGTCTATATGGAAAACAACCCTTTACCTCAATCATATAAATGGAACCTATAAGTCTGATGAAATAAACATCAAAAGAGGTATATTTCAAGATGATTCTTTATCTCCCTTACTATTCTGCATATCATTAATAGCACTAACCAGTCAACTTAACAAGACAGAATGTGGTTATAAAATAGGCCAAAAGAAAATAAGCCATCTATTTTACATGGATGACTTGAAGTTATATGCTAAGAATGATAATGAACTGGAAGGTCTTCTGCAAACTGTAAAATGCTTCAGCGAAGACATTGGAATGAAATTTAATTTGAATAAATGTGCTAAAGTTACAGTTTTACGTGGATCAATACAAGAAACATCCTCAATTAGCCTAGACCCTGCTGTAACAATAAAAGAATTGAAACCAGAAGAAGCTTATAAATACCTAGGTGTAAATGAGAGCGAAAACATTCACCATAAAAAAATGAAAGAAATAGTGCGTAAAGAGTACTATAGAAGGCTACGAATGATATTAAAAACTGAATTAAATTCACAGAACAGAGTTATGGCCATTAATAGCCTTGCAATCCCAGTTGTCCAATATAGTTTTAACATCTTAAACTGGACTCTAAACGACATCAGGCGAATGGATACTAAAACAAGAAAGCTTCTTTCTAAGCATAAGATGCATCATCCAAAGGCTGATGTAGATCGTCTATACATACCCCGTAAAGAAGGTGGAAGAGGTCTTATTCAGCTGGAATTGTCATACAAGACAACAACTATTGGCTTACTAACATATATAGAAACAACAAAGGATTGGATGTTACAATTAGTAAGGCAACATGAAGAAAGAAAGAAAAAATATTCAATAATAAAAGAAGGCAGTAAATTCAAAAAAGATTTACAGTTAGTAGATTCTGTAGAAAAGCAGAACGGAAGCCAAGAGCCGACTATTGCGGCAAAGAATATGAAAATGAAAGCCAAAGACAAATCTCTTGAACAAATGAAACAGCGCTGGCAAGACAAACCTCTGCATGGCCAATATCCAGTACGTGCCAATAAATCTAATGTTGACAAAGTTAATACTCATCGATGGTTACGTGCATCTGGATTAAAGTCCGAAACTGAAGGCTTTATTCTTGCAGCACAAGACCAAAGTCTTTTCACGAGAAACTTTCAGGCAAATATTATGCATAATAATATGGATCCAAAATGCAGGTTTTGTGATAAACACCAAGAAACAATAGACCACCTAATCTCAGGCTGTTCTGTGCTTGCCCCAAACGAATATGAAAATCGCCACGATAGAGTTGGGCAATATTTACACTGGGCAATATGCAAACATTATGGAAAAGCTGTAAACAAACACTGGTATGAACATCACCCAGCACCGGTTACAGAAATAGAAGATGTAACCATTCTATGGGATTACACCATCTACACAGACAGAAAAATTGAAGCAAACAGGCCAGACATTATTGTTAAAAACCAGAAGGAGAAAACTTGTCTATTAATTGATATGGCTTGTCCAGCGGATTGTAACATAGCAATCAAGGAATTTGAAAAACTGTCAAAATATAAAGACCTGGAAATTGAAATAGAAAAAATGTGGAAATTGAAAACAAGAGTTGTGCCAGTGATAGTAGGTGCACTTGGAATGATAAAAAATGGAACAAAACAACACATTGAAAGAATCCCTGGAAACCGCAGCTTAAGAGATATACAAAAAATTGTCTTATTAAGTACAGCCCACACACTAAGGAAAACTTTATCTATGTAATGCTGGAGATGATAGGGAAGATAGAAAAACATGAAATGGAGCCATAACAACATGCCACTACCTGCCTTAGATCTTCCCGCAGACTTGGTTGGTAGTGAGACCAAAGCAGAAATCGAAATATGATGAAAAATGACATAATAATAATAAAACTTAAACTGGACTCTAAACGACATCAGGCGAATGGATGCTAAAACAAGAAAGCTTCTTTCTAAGCATAAGATGCATCATCCAAAGGCTGATGTAGACCGTCTATACATACCCCGTAAAGAAGGTGGAGGGGGTCTAAATTCAGCTGGAATTGTCATACAAGACAACAACTATTGGCTTACTAACATACATAGAAACAACAAAGGATTGGATGATACAATTAGTAAGGCAACATGAAGAAAGAAAGAAAAAATATTCAATAATAAAAGAAGGCAGTAAATACAAACAAGATTTACAGTTAGTAGATTCTGTAGAAAAGCAAAACAGAAGCCAAGAACCAACTATTGCGGCAAAAAACATGAAAATGAAAGCCAAAGATAAAGCTCTTGAAAAGATGAAACAGCGCTGGCAAGACAAACCTCTGCATGGCCAATATCCAGAACGTGCCAATAAATCCAATGTTGACAAAGTTAATACTCATCGATGGTTACGTGCATCTGGATTAAAGTCTGAAACTGAAGGATTTATACTTGCAGCACAAGACCAAAGTCTTTTCACGAGAAACTTTCAGGCAAATATTATGCATAATAATATGGATCCAAAATGCAGGTTTTGTGATAAACACCAAGAAACAATAGACCACCTAATCTCAGGCTGTTCTGTGCTTGCCCCAAACGAATATAAAAATCGCCACGATAGAGTTGGGCAATATTTACATTGGACAATGTGCAAACATTATGGAAAATCTGTAAACAAACACTGGTATGAACATCACCCAGCACCGGTTACAAAAATAGAAGATGTAACCATTCTATGGGATTACACCATCTACACAGACAGAAAAATTGAAGCAAACAGGCCAGACATTATTGTTAAAAACCAGAAGGAGAAAACTTGTCTATTAATTGATATGGCTTGTCCAGCGGATTGTAACATAGCAATCAAGGAATTTGAAAAACTGTCAAAATATAAAGACCTGGAAATTGAAATAGAAAAAATGTGGAAATTGAAAACAAGAGTTGTGCCAGTGATAGTAGGTGCACTTGGAATGATAAAAAATGGAACAAAACAACACATTGAAAGAATCCCTGGAAACCGCAGCTTAAGAGATATACAAAAAATTGTCTTATTAAGTACAGCCCACACACACTAAGGAAAACTTTATCTATGTCATGCTAGGGATGATAGGGAAGATAGAAAAACATGAAATGGAGCCATAACAACACGCCACTACCTGCCTTAGGTCTCCCTGCAGACTTTGTTGGTAGTGAGACCAAAGCAGAAATCGAAATATGATGAAAAATGACACGATAATAATAATAATAATAATAATAATAATAATAATAAATACCAAGAAACAATAGACCATCTAATCTCAGGATGTTCTCTACTTGCTCCAAATGAATATAAAAATCATCACGATAGAGTGGAGCACTATTTACATTGGACAATGTGCAAACTCTATAGAAAATACGTAAACAAATACTGGTATGAACATCACCCAACACCGGTTACAGATATAGAAGATGTCACCATTCTATGGGATTACATCATCTTTACAGACAGAAAAACTGAAGCAAATAGATCGGACATTACTGTTAGAAACCAAAAAGGAAATAAATTGCTTATTGATTGATATGGCTCGTCCAGCGGATTGTAACATAGTAACCAAGGAATTCGAAAAACTGTCAAAATATAAAGACCTGGAAATTGAAACAGGAAAATATGGAAATTGAAAACAAGAATCGTACCGGTGATAGTAGGTGCACTTGCAATGATAAAAAAAAGGAACAAAAAACACATTGAAGGAATTCCTAGAAAGTCCAGCTTAAAAGATATACAAAAAATTGTCTTGCCAAGAACAGCCCACACACTAAGGAGAACTTTGTCTATGTTACGCTATGGATCTTAGGGAGATATGAAAAAACATAAAATATAGCCATAACAACACACCACGACCTGCCTTAAGTCATTCTGCAGATATAGTAGGTAGTGTGAACATAGCAGAAATAAAAGTATGATGAAAATGACACAATACTAATACTACTACTAATAATAATAATAATATAGGCTGTATCTTATCTTATTTATTCTTTTCTAGTTGTAGTCGGATTCCGTTCTGGTGAAGAGTAATGGTATACCGTTACAGGTTAAGGGAATTTGGCCTTGTGGGAAGATAGCCCACTATAATTCATAAAATGATTATAAAATCAAGAAAGGCAATTTGAGTAAAAAATAACATTTATATATACACATTTCAATTTATGTTTTACAATTAAAATAATACTTGAATATAAGTCCAATGGAGGTTAAAGTGTTCATGGAAAATAATATAATGCTGAAAGAGATAAAAGGCTTAGGGGATGTTCATTTTGAGGTTGCCTCTTCTAAGGTCAGTAAGTCAGTAAGTACTTTTGAGGAATGTCTTTGAAGAGGTCAATAAGTACTTTTGAGGAATGTCTTTGAAGAGGTCAGTTAGTACTTATGAGACAGGGAGAAAGAAAGAGGTCAGCATAGTAGCCGCTCGACTTAAGTCAAGGGGATATTAATTACACTCTTCTCCTCTCGTTTTCCCCGTTTCTCTAACGAAGCTTTGTCTCCGGTTTTTATTTCTACCTTTTTGGATCAGAAGCTCGTTTGGAATTTCATACCTGAATTTGATTCTGGGCTTCCCATTGGCTGGTAAATAAAATTCGCGTAGGCTCGCGAAATAGAAATTTGATATTTGATTAATTTTTATTTTTCAACCGAAACATCTGCGCAAATCCACCTACCCGGAGATAATTTGTATTCATTCGCTTTCTGGTTGTTATCGAGCAAACTTCCAGTCACAATAATAACAAAAAAAATCTTAGTACTACCTGGATAGATTATCGTAAGGCATTCGATAGTGTGCCACATTCCTGGATTTTAAAGACTTTAAATATGTACAAGATATCACCCGTCATCATCAATTTCATCAAACAGTGCATGTCTATATGGAAAACAACCCTTTACCACAATCATGTAAATGGAACCTATAAGTCTGATGAAATAAACATCAAAAGAGCTATATTTCAATGTGATTCTTTGTCTCCCTTACTATTCTGCATACCATTAATAGCACTAACCAGTCAACTTAATAAGACAGAATGTAGTTATAAAATAAGCCAAAAGAAAATAAGCCATCTATTTTACATGGATGAATTAAAGTTGTATGCTAAGAATGATAATGAGTTGGAAGGTCTTCTGCAAACTGTAAAATGCTTCAGCAAAGACATTGGAATGAAATTTAATTTGAATAAATGTGTTAAAGCTACAGTTTTACGTGGATCAATACAAGAAACATCCTCAATTAGCTTAGACCCTGCTGTAACAATAAAAGAACTGAAGCCAGAAGAAGCTTATAAATACCTAGGTGTAAATGAGAGTGAAAAAATTCACCACAAAAAATGAAAGAAATAGCGCGTAAAGAGTACTATAGAAGGCTACGAATGATATTAAAAACTGAATTGAATTCTCAGAACAGAATTATGGCCATTAATAGCTTTGCAATCCCAGTTGCCAATATAGTTTCAACATCTTAAACTGGACTCTAAACGACATCAGACGAATGGATTCTAATACAAGAAAGCTTCTTTCTAAGCATAAGATGCATCATCCAAAGGCTGATGTAGACCGTCTATACATACCACGTAAAGAAGGTGGAAGAGGTCTTATTCAGCTAGAACTGTCATACAAGACAACAACTATTGGCTTACTAACATACATAGGACTGGATGATACACTTAGTAAGGCAACATGAAGAAAGAAGAAAAAATATTCAATATAAAAGAAGGCAGTAAATACAAACAAGATTTACAATTAGTAGATTCTGTAGAAAAGCAAAACAGAAGCCAAGAACCAACTATTGCGGCAAAAAATATGAAAATGAAAGCCAAAGATAAAGCTCTTGAACAGATAAAACAACGCTGGCAAGACAAACCTCTGCATGGCCAATATCCAGAACGTGCCAATAAATCCAATGTTCATAAAGTTAATACTCATCGATGGTTACGTGCATCTGGATTAAAGTCTGAGACTGAAGGCTTTATTCTTGCAGCGCAAGACCAAAGTCTTTTCACTAGAAACTTTCAGGTAAAAATTATACATAATAATATGGATCCAAAATGCAGGTTTTGTGATAAACAGCAAGAAACAATAGACGATCTAATCTCAGGCTGTTCTGTACTTGCCCTAAATGAATATAAAAATCGCCACGATAGAGTTGGGCAGTATTTACATTGGCCAATGTGCAAACACTATGGAAAATCTGTAAACAAACACTGGTATGAACATCACCCAGCACCGGTTACAAAAATAGATGTTACCATTCTATGGGATTACACCATTTACACAGACAGAAAAATTGAAGCAAACAGGCCAGACATTATTGTTAAAAACCAGAAAGAGAAAGCTTATCTGTTGATTGATATGGCTTGTCTAGCGGGTTGTAACATAGCAACCAAGAAATTTGAAAATCTGTCAAAATATAAAGACCTGGAAATTGAAATAGAAAAAATGTGGAAATTGAAAGCAAGTGATAGTAGGTGCACTTGGGATGATAAAAAATGGAACAAAACAACACATTGAAAGAATCCATGGAAACCCCAGTTTAATAGATATAGAAACATTTGTCTTATTAAGTATAGCCCACAAACAGAACTTTGTCTATGTAACGCTAGGGATGATGGGGAAGATAGAAAAAAACATGAAATCGAGCTATAACAACACGCCACGGCCTGCCTTAGGTCTTCCCGCAGACTTGGTTGGTAGTGCGACCATAGCAAAAATCAAAATAATAATAATAATAATAATAATAATAATAATAATAATTTCACCAAACAGTGCATGTCGATATGGAAAACAACCCTTTACCTCAATCATATAAATGGAACCGATAAGTCTGATGAAATAAACATCAAAAGAGGTATATTTCAAGGTGATTCTTTATCTCCCTTACTATTCTGCATATCATTAATAGCACTAACCAGTCAACTTAATAAGACAGAATGTGGTTATAAAATAGGCCAAAAGAAAATAAGCCATCTATTTTACATGGATGACTTAAAAGTTATATGCTAAGAATGATAATGAGCTGGAAGGTCTTCTGCAAACTGTAAAATGCTTCAGCGAAGACATTGGAATGAAATTTAATTTGAATAAATGTGCTAAAGCTACAGTTTTACGTGGATCAATACAAGAAACATCCTCAATTAGCTTAGACCCTGCTGTAACAATAAAAGAATTGAAACCAGAAGAAGCTCATAAATACCTAGGTGTAAATGAGAGCGAAAACATTCACCATAAAAAAATGAAAGAAATAGTGCGTAAAGAGTACTATAGAAGGCTTCGAATGATATTAAAAACTGAATTAAATTCACAGAACAGAGTTATGTCCATTAATAGCCTTGCAATCCCAGTTGTTCAATATAGCTTTAACATCTTAAACTGGACTCTAAACGATATCAGGCGAATGGATGCTAAAACAAGAAAGCTTCTTTCTAAGCATAAGATGCATCATCCAAAGGCTGATGTAGACCGTCTATACATATCCCGTAAAGAAGGTGGAAGAGGTCTTATTCAGCTGGAATTGTCATACAAGACAACAACTATTGGCTTACTAACATACATAGAAGCAACCAAGGATTGGATGATACAATTAGTAAGGCAACATGAAGAAAGAAAGAAAAAATATTCAATAATAAAAGAAGGCAGTAAATACAAACAAGATTTACAGTTAGTAGATTCTGTAGAAAAGCAAAACAGAAGCCAAGAACCAACTATTGCGGCAAAGAATATGAAAATGAAAGCCAAAGATAAAGCTCTTGAACAGATGAAACAGCGCTGGTAAGACAAACCTCTGCATGGCCAATATCCAGAACGTGCCAATAAATCCAATGTTGACAAAGTTAATACTCATCGATGGTTACGTGCATCTGGATTAAAGTCTGAAACTGAAGGCTTTATTCTTGCAGCACAAGACCAAAGTCTTTTCACTAGAAACTTTCAGGCAAATATTATACATAATAATATGGATCCAAAATGCAGGTTTTGTGATAAACACCAAGAAACAATAGACCACCTAATCTCAGGCTGTTCTGTACTTGCCCCAAACGAATATAAAAATCGCCACGATAGAGTTGGGCAATATTTACATTGGGCAATGTGCAAACATTATGGAAAAGCTGTAAACAAACACTGGTATGAACATCACCCAGCACCGGTTACAAAAATAGAAGATGTAACCATTCTATGGGATTACACCATCTACACAGACAGAAAAATTGAAGCAAACAGGCCAGACATTATTGTTAAAAACCAGAAGGAGAAAACTTGTCTATTAATTGATATGGCTTGTCCAGCGGATTGTAACATAGCAATCAAGGAATTTGAAAAACTGTCAAAATATAAAGACCTGGAAATTGAAATAGAAAAAATGTGGAAATTGAAAACAAGAGTTGTGCCAGTGATAGTAGGTGCACTTGGAATGATAAAAAATGGAACAAAACAACACATTGAAAGAATCCCTGGAAACCGCAGCTTAAGAGATATACAAAAAATTGTCTTATTAAGTACAGCCCACACACTAAGGAAAACTTTATCTATGTCATGCTAGGGATGATAGGGAAGATAGAAAAACATGAAATGGAGCCATAACAACACGCCACTACCTGCCTTAGGTCTCCCCGCAGACTTGGTTGGTAGTGAGACCAAAGCAGAAATCGAAATATGATGGAAAATGACATAATAATAATAATAATATAACCAATCGTATTAACCAGAAATGCAGATTTCTTTTATAAATATCGAGAAACAATAGGCTATCAATGTTCTTGGTGTATGAGGTGTACTTAGCAATTTTTTGCATATTTTTAAGCTGAGGTTTTCAGGGATTGTTTTGATCCATTTTTATCATTCCAAGTGCACCTACTACCACTGGTACTATTCTTGTTTTCAATTTCCACATTTTTTCAGTTTCTGTTGTTTTTTTTTTTTTTTGATAGTTTTTTTCAAATTCCTTGATTGCTATGTTACTGTCTGCTGGACAAACCATATGAATTAGTAGGCAAGTTTTTTCGGTTTGGTTTTTGACAATAATGTCCAGCCTATTTGCTTTAATTTTCTTGTTTGTGTAGATGGTGCAATCCCATTGAATGGTGACATCTTCTTTTTCTGTAACCGGTGCTGGGTGATGTTCATATCACTGTTTGTTTATATATTTTTTAAAGTGTTTCCACATTGTCCAGTGTAAATATTACCCCACTTTATTGTGACGATTTTTTATTCATTATTAATGTTATTACTATTATTCTTTTCTTTCCCCACCAGAAACCGAATGTAAGAAATGATATCATGTCATTTTCCACTGAGCTTTTAAAAACACAAAAAACCTAAGCTTACCCACATTTTACATGTATAAAGTCCTTTGTAAGATATGATCTACATTTATCTACATTTTATGTATTTAAGGCTTGCGCTACCAGGAATCCCTTCAGTGAGTCTAACTTTTTCTAATCAAACCGAGGGCTCCAACTACAACGGATATTGTTAATGACCTCACGTGTTACATGTTTGCGGTTTCGATTTCGAGATCCCTGTTATTTGATAGTTATTTTTTATCTTCAAAGATACATTACAATCTTCAAGAACTGCGCCATGTCAATAAGGAGACACATTCTGTTTTTGTGGTCTTTCATCACGATGCCTGGGAGATTATCTTCGTTTGTGCCGTCTCTGTGTATTGTAAAGCCCCATAAAATTGTTACAGTTCCTATCTCTGTAACCGGGTCTGGGTGGTGTTCATACCAATTGCTTGCCGTTTCATTTCCGTAAAAGTGGCATGTTTTCCAGTGCAGATATTGGCCCACTCTATCATGCCTGGATTTATATTCAGTAAGTTCAAATACCGCGCAACCTGATACAAGATGGTCAGTTGTTTCTGGATATTTATCACGGGATCTGATTTTCATTTCAATACCATTTCTCTGTATGTGTGCTTGGTAATTTCTAGTTATCAAACATTAGTCCACTGCAGTAAAGATAAAACGTTCAATTTCAACTTTTAACCACGAACTACGTAACCACTGATGAGAAAAGGGTTTATTTGCGTCAGCTTGTTTGTTACGGGTAGGGAATTGATCATAAAGAGACTTTTTTTTTTTTAATCATATCACCCCAAGCAAGGCGAAAACGCCACTGATGCGCAGGGGGCTACGTAAGAGTGAAAAGATTGGAAAAGAGAAAAACCGGAAACCACATCCTAAACAGGAAACAAGGGATGAGCCTCTTCACCTGTTCAATAGACGTGGGTGGAGTGTGAACCGGGCGATAGTTTAGTCTATCTACTTATGTTGCAATTTATTATTATTATTATTATTATTATTATTATTATTATTATTATTACCTCCATTCTAAGGTGAAGGTACTGTATTTGGTTGTGTTTGTCTGTCTGTCCATTGTCAAGATATCTCAAAACTCGCTGGATGGATTTGGATGGAACTTTTAAGAATGATTTTCCTCATGACTGGCACAAACGGATTAGATTTTGGGTTCATCGGATAAATTTTCTGGATTATTTTTCCAATTTTATTATTAGAACCTTGAGTGCGTTATTTCTGATTTTATTGAATAGCTTACAATTTACAGGGACTGCCATGTAAATAAGAAATCACATTTGCCTTTTCGTTAAAGTTGCGTGGATTTCAGTGCATATATTGCCGAGTTTTATATCCAGTGGGTTCTAACACCTTATACAAGACTGCATATTTATCATGGAATCAATATTTTTTGTTTAACACAATTTCTCAGTGTGTGCTTGGTAATTTTTAGTTAGCAAGCATTAGCCCACTGCAGCAAAGATAAAATATTTGGTTTCAGCTTTTAAGCCCGCAATTTATTACTACTAATGGGTATGGGGTTTGTCTACATCAGCTTCTTTTTTTTATTCTGGTTAGGAACATCACAAAACTGATTTTACATATTTGTTGATATTATTCAATGTTATATCGACACAAGGGCCACTTCTATTTTATCAGGTAACATTTGTTGAAATTACTGAGGTCCTTATGTGCTACATTTTTGAGATTTCTACTTCAAGATTCTTGTAATTTGATAGGTCTTTTTTTTATAAAGATTTTTAAAGATAGCTTACAATCTAGAGGGACTGCCATGTCAATAAGAAAGCTCATTCTGTTTTTGTTGTCTTTGATCACAATGTTTAGGGGGTTATTTTTTATTGTTCTGTTTGTATTGTAAAGTCCCCTAAAATTGTTACAGGTTCTGTCTCTTTAACCGAGTCTGGGTGATGTTCATACCAGTTCCTTGCATTTACCTTTTCGTAAAGGTTGCATAGATTTCAGTGAATATCTTGCCGAGTTTTATATCCAGTGGGTTCTAACGCCTGATACAACATTGCATATTTATCACGGAATCTGCATTTCGGGTTTAACACAAGAATTGGTCATGTGCTGCAAGAATAAAACGTTCGGTTTCAGCTTTTAGCCCTGCCTCTTCGTTACCACTGATGAGCACGGGGTTTTTCTGCATCAGCTTCTATCCATTGGGCTATGTCTCTAAATTTCAGTCACCTGAAGAAGTCGGAGCGAGCAACGGCCTAAACGTCGTGAATATGATAACAAAAATTAAAACAACAGTCCGAACAATGTAAACATTTTTTTGTATTTCTTTAAGGCATCTCTTCAGTGAATCTATCGGATCCGTTTTCAATCAATCCGAGTGCTCCAACTACAACTGGAATTACTAATGTCCTCATGTGCCACATTTTTTAAGTTTTCACTTCAAGATCCGTATTTTCGTAATTTTTTAGGGATCTTTCTAATGCACATACTGTTTTTGTTGTCTTTTATCACACTATTTGGATGATTAGTTTGATTGTTCTGTCTGTGTGTATTGTAGAGTTCAATAAAATTGTTATAGGTCCTATCTCTGTAACCAGGTCTGGGTAATGTTCATACCAGTTTCTTGAAGTTACCTTCCCGTAAAAGTTGCTTAGATTCCGGTGGATATATTGTCCCACTCTGTCATGCTTAGTTTTATATTCAGTTCGTGCTAACACTGTGCAACCTGATACAATATGGTCAGTTGTTCCTGTATATTTATCAGGGAATTTGCATTTGGAGTCAACCCAATTCTTCATAATTTCTAGTTAGCAAGTATTGGTCCAAACATTCGGTTTCCGCTTTTAACCCTGCACTATGTAACCACTGACGGATGCGGGGTTTGCTCATACCAAACAAACTGATATAGGCAGAGTATTGACCATGAAGAGGCTTAGCTTGTCATTGTTCCTGCATTTGGTATAATTGCTTTTGCCTCCTTTTTTTAAAAGTATTTTTGCTGCTCCAATAGGTGTATTATGATTTATTTATACTTCTTCACCTATTTGAAATTCCCTTTTGAGTTGGTTGGCTTTTATTATTATTATCTTCTTCGAGCAATTGAAGATTGTAGAAGACAGAAATTGCGACACAAGGATCCGAAGGCGAATTGGCATGGCAAAGGACGCGTTCCAGAAGCTGAGTGGAGTATTCAGTCAGTTAAGTGCCATACGTGATACACGTTTTGGGCGATCATGTCTCGAAAGAAACATGACTAACTGGGCAGCTGAAATGTGGTTCTACAGAAGGATGCTGCGGATATCATGGATCGAGCATGTGAGCAATGATGAGGTTTTGGAAAGGATGGAAACGAAAAGGAAATGAATACTGAGCATCAGGAAGAGACAGCTGAAGTTCCTAGATGTTATGCCAGGATTCGTCATTGGATGCCACAATTTGAACAACATAAGTTACGCAGAAGATACAGTGCTGATAGCAGACATGGAAAGGAAACTACAAGACCTCCTACATAAGGTAGCTGAAGAGAGTGACAGGAAAGGGCTACAAATAAACTGCAAGAAAACCGAATGCACGGTCATCAGCAAAAAGGGCAGCCCAAAATGCCAAATACAGATAGTGGATACTAAAATCAAGCAGGTACAGAAGTTTAAATATCCGGGAAGTGTTCTATACAGAAAACAGAAAGTACGACACAGAAATCTGAAAGCGAATTTGCATGGCAAAGGACCCGTTCCAGAAGTTGATTAAAGTATTAAGAGACAGGAAAATTTCACTAGAAACAAAGAAAAGAGTACTGGATTGCTATGTGATGTCATTTCTAGAATATGACAGTGAATGCTGGACAATATAATTAAAGATGAAGGAAAAACTTGAAGTAACTGAAATGTGGTTCTACAGAAGGATGCTGCGGATATCATGGATCGAGCATGTGAGCAATGATGAGGTTTTGGAAAGGATGGAAATCGAAAGGGAATTGATATTGAGCATCAATTCCAGAGGTTGAGGGAAGTGTTAAGAAACAGGACAATTTCGTTTGAAACAAAGAGGTGAGTACTGGAGTGCTATGTAATGTCAGTTCTTCAATATGGTACTGAATGCTGGACAATATCATCAAAGATGAAGGAAAATCTTGAAGCAGCTGAAGTGTCTTAGATTTCAGTGCATGTATTGCCGAGTTTTATATCCAGTGGATTCTAACACCTGATACAAGATTGCATATTTATCACAGAATCTGCATTTGGGGTCAACCCAATTTTTCACTATGTGTGCTTGGTAATTTCTAGTTAGCAAGCACTGGTCCTTCGCAGCAAGAATAAAACCCTCAGTTTCAGCTTCATTCTTTCTTGTTCTCGTTGGATCCACTCTGCATTGGAATTATAATCCTTTGGTTTTTTCCCAATATTCTCTCAAAATATTTTCACTTCTTCAATAGACGGTGACTTTTCGACTTCTATAATTGCTTGCCAATTTCTCCGTAAAACTTTTTGAGGTCCGTTTGGAACGCCTTATTTTCTCGATAAGACCTACAACACTTTTCAAATCGTATTATCATTATTATTGGCTTACAGCCATATCACGTTAAATACACCGGTTCTCGCTTGATTACCGAAGTTAAGCAACGTTGAGCCTTGTCAGTCTTAGATGGGTGACCGCTTGGGAATATCAGGTGCTGTAAGCGTTTAGTGACGGATCTGCGTTGTGGTGCAGTGGATATAGGCTCGGTGAGCCGAGTTCGAATTCCAGTTGAATACCCTGCATTCACTTAAGTACTGGTACCTTTGGGAAAGGTATTAATCCGTCCCTTTCCTCCAGTTATGGGTTAAATAACAAGGGTAGGACTTGGGGACCCTGCCCTTGAAAACAAATCCCAATGAATCTTGATACTCGAAAAAAAAAGTAATACTAGACACAAAACTTATATAAAAACAACAATAAATTGTTGAAAGGAAAAGGTATTAACAACAATAAATAAAATAAAAAATTTAGTTGGCAATAAATGACCCACCGAGGTGTTGATATGCTATAAAACAAAACAAACAACCAACCAATCATTATTATTATGTCATTTTCATCATAATTTAACCTCTGCTAGGGTCACACTATCTACCAAGTCTGTAGAAAGTTCCGAGACAGTTCGTGGTGTATTGTTATGGCTACATTTCATTTGTTTATCCCATAACATCATTAGCGTTACGTGGACAAATTTCTTCTTAGTGTGTGGGCTGTACTTATCAAGATAATATTTTGTATATCTTTTAAGCTAGGGTTTCCAGGGATTCTTTCAATGTGTCTTTTTTTGTTTCTTTTTTTTTTATTTAACATTCCAAACTCATCTACTATCACTGGTACGATTCTTATTTTCAAATTGCACACATTTTCAATTTCAATTTCCAGATCTTTATATTTTGATATTTTTTTTCAAATTCCTTGGTTGGTATGATACGATTCGCTGGACGAGCCATATGAATTAATAAGCAAGTTTTTTTTGTTTTGTTTTTTTTGGAGGGGTAATAATAATGTCTGGCCAATTTGCTTCAATTTTTCTGTCTGTGTAGATGGTGTAATCCCATAGAATGGTGACATCTATTTCTGTAACCGGTGCTGGGTGATGTTCATACCATTGTTTGTTTACATATTTTCCATAGCGTTTGCACATTGTCCAATGTAAATATTGCCCCACTCTATCGTGACGATTTTTATATTCATTTGGAGCAAGTAGAGAACATCCTGAGATTAGATGGTCTATTGTTTCTTGGTATTTATTATTATTATTATTATTATTATTATTATTATTATTATTTTTATTTTATGATATACTCTTTTCCTCCCGGGTCGAAACCAGAGAACTAAGGTAAGAAATGGCTTCATCATATATTCCACTTATCATTTTTGTAAAAGAAAAGCACCTAAGATCACATAGATTTTACGCAGATAAATCTTTTCGTAATGTGCGAATTGTACTTGTGAGTAAAAGTTTTTATACATTGATAGTTTTTCCAATTCCTTGGTTGCTATGTTACAATCCACTTGACAACACATATCAATTAATTGACAAGTTTTTCTTTTCGGTTTTTGACTATAATGTCCGGCCTATTTGCTTGAATCTTTTCTGTCTGCAGATGGTGACATCTTCTATTTCTGTAAACGTTACTTCGAGATAAGTGTTTGCACATTTTCCATAGTGTTTACACATGTTCCATAGTGTTTGCACATTTTCCATAGTGTTTGCACATTTTCCATAGTGTTTACACATGTTCCATAGTGTTTGCACATTTTCCATAGTGTTTGCACATTTTCCATAGTGTTTACACATCTTCCATAGTGTTTGCACATTTTCCATAGTGTTTGCACATTTTCCATAGTGTTTACACATTTTCCATAGTGTTTACACATGTTCCATAGTGTTTACACATTTTCCATAGTGTTTGCACATTTTCCATAGTGTTTACACATTTTCCATAGTGTTTGCACATGTTCCATAGTGTTTGAACATTTTCCATAGTGTTTACGCATTTTCCATAGTGTTTGCACATTTTCCATAGTGTTTACACATTTTCCATAGTGTTTGCACATTTTCCATAGTGGTTACACATTTTCCATAGTGTTTGCACTTTTTCCATAGTGTTTACACATTTTCCATAGTGTTTGCACATGTTCCATAGTGTTTGCACATTTTCCATAGTGTTTACGCATTTTCCATAGTGTTTGCACATTTTCCATGTGTTTACACATTTTCCATAGTGTTTGCACATGTTCCATAGTGTTTACACATTTTCCATAGTGTTTGCACATTTTCCATAGTGTTTACACATTTTCCATAGTGTTTGCACATTTTCCATAGTGTTTACGCATTTTCCATAGTGTTTACACATTTTCCATAGTGTTTGCACATTTTCCATAGTGTTTGCACATTGTTCAGTGTAAGTATTTATCGTGACGATTTTTATATTCATTTGATGTAAGAACAGAACATTCTGAGATTAGACGGTCTACTGTTTCCTGGTATTTATCACAGAACCTGCATTTTGGATCTACATTATTATGTATGATATTTGCCCAGGTATCTCCACAAATTCGCTGAAAAAACAACCATGTTTAACCCTCTAGGGCCATTTGTATCATATTTGATACAGTATTTCCCTATAAGGAAACATTTGGTATTTCCCTATAAGGAAACATTTGGTATTCATTGACTGAGCAGTCAGTACTGCTTTCATTTGAAATTTATAAAATATTTCTCTTAAAGAAATTTTCAGGAAAATATTTCTTTCAAGGCTTGTTTTCATACTGTATCAAATATGATACGAATGGCCCTAGAGGGTTAATAATATAATATGATTAAGGCTTCTACTTGTCATAAAGTGGGGGATCAGTTCTATATTGTTATGAAGTAATAAACAGATCCCCCACTAATATGATACGAATGGCCCTAGAGGGATAAACAAAAAGGCCCCAAACTAATTAAAAACAAAGTTTTATCGGCAAAATATTCATGTTATTATTAAGAGTATAGATCAATATACTTCTTAATTATTCTTTAAAAATTTTGAATTCTTTATAACTCGTTCAAAATTTTGATAAAGAATCTTGTTTTTCTTTCGTCCGTGAGTGACGCAATTTTTACAATGGTTTACTACGGCAAAAGTAATATTAAGCAAGTCACTTTTTTGCCGGTGAAAACACATTAATTTGGAAATTCTTGCAAAAATCAAATAATGGTCGGATTTTGATGAAAATTTCAGGACTTGTTCACAAATGACTGAAATCATTTTTACATAATTATTTTTTAGAATATCTTGATAAAATAATATTTTTTCATATATGTTACCCCACACCAATTAATTTCCTGAAATGACTTGAAATTCGCGAGAGTTCGCTTATATACCTAATATTAATTAGATTCTGGAGTTATTGGGAATGCTAATCGACTTTTTTTTTCAAAGTTAAGCCTTTTTCAGAGAATCTGCTCCGAATTGTGAAAACAAAAATGCAATAAAACTATGCCATTTTCCATTTAGACAAACTTTTCATTGGTTTTACAGACAATGGATATCATAGTCTGAAGAGATTTTTTTTCGATGAATAATGAATTTTTACAAGAATTGTTTTCATTTTTATTATTTTTTATTATAATAATTTATAAAATTAAAAAATCTTGAAAAATTTCCTCCTTCATCCTCCACGCTAGGTTGTTAATACATGAAGACTATTTACTAATCGAAAATTGCAAAGCTTAATATAAATAATTGACCCATTCGATTTGTAAAACAATTAAAACTTTGTATTTGTATGTATACTGATGACCCGTGTTTTCTTTTTGCGGGTAGCCGTACCTGATATGTATAATTAAAAGGTCACGTGTTTCAAAGGTTGCGCTTCTTATAGGGAACCCCCACCCCGACAAAAAAAAAACAATCTATATAAACATTTCCGACAAGGTACAATTCTTTCATCTCACTTCCATGTTTCCTGTGCCTTACGTTTCAACATTTAACGGGCTTTGAAAATCATCCCTTCAAAATTTAAAGCAAGTTTGATATTTTAATTCCTATTTTCTTAATTTTGTTAAAAAAATGCAATTGCGAAATTCACAACAAAGAATATAAAAAATAGAAATTAAAATTAAAAATTAATAAATACCATAACATTTCATAAATTATTGAATTATCTCTGTCATGTTATATAATTTCATTCTTTGTTATTAAATTGTAAAATTATTTTAGAAAATTTTATATTATTTTTATTTTTAATAAAACATCTTTAAACATAAGGCTATAAAGCTGAATTAATTAAAATTCTATAAAAAAAATAGATAATTGATTAAATATTGTGTTAAACTTTTAATTTTACTATATAGTTAAAAACCAAAAAACGAAGCGTGCGATTAAGCTACATAAAATTATGTTAAATTCGTCTACCATACTTAGCATCTTTTGACGGCTTCCGTCTGTCATGTCTATTATCGCTTCTGATAACACAATAACCTGATAACAAGGCTACTTTAATTAAGAAACGCCTTTATAGTACATTTTAGGCAGTAAGCAAGTAATAATTGTTTCAAAAAATGAGATTAAGGTAAGTTTAAATTTGCTAATTTGAATAAAATAACGTGTCAGCGAGGTATATTTTATTTTTGCAAGATTTTTAAAACCAAGAATTTGTTTACAAATTGTGTCGATCGATCAAAAATGGCAGAAAAATTGAAATTTTTTAAAAATCTGAAAAATTTTAGATTCCAATAAATACAATTTCGGATTGAAATACACCAAATTATCTTGCTTACAGCTATTAATAAATTTAATTGAAGCTAAAATTAAAGCTTCAGGAAAACCTTTTTATTTTAAAAATTCAATTTATATTTAGGTCTCGAAAATGAGTGGAGGTACCTACATTTATCTGAAAATTCCTATTGAAAAGGCGTTGGTCTTGCGCTGCAAGAATAAAATCTTCAGCTTTAGACATTAATGCAGATGCTTAATATTATTATTATTTTTTTTGTCTTTCCTTTGTACAGTACAAGTTGTCCCCAAGTCTCAACTGAAGGCTCCAAGTAGCAACAGGTTTTTTTTTGTTTTTTTTTTTTGTATCAGAAAATCTGAACAGACAAGGTGAAACGCAATCAGGGAGAGACAAAAATATGAGATTGTGGCCACTGTATTGAGAGAAATCTACGCAAGATGTGAGAAGCACACATGCGTGTGATATTTTTGCAGTTTATATATTTTAAGCCTGGCGGAAATTTGTTCTACATCTTTGTTGCTTTTGATATCATTTCAATGCTCCAATAACAACATGTCATCCTGTTGTCTTGAATCTTATTTATTATTATTATTATTATTATTATTATTATTATATAAATGGAGTAGATTGACAAAGACTGTACTGAAACAGTAGTACTGATGATGATGATGATGATGATGATGATGATGATGGTCCTTACAGCATTTCAATTATTATTTTTACTATTATCATCATCATTATTATTTTATTTCCTTTGATGTTTGGTGTATATTCATTTCCTTCCGGGGTCCCAACAAGAGACCGAAGTTCAGAAATTGAATCATCGCATTTTGCACTGAGCATGTTTAAAAATGTTTGCACTGAGCGTGTCTACGGCTATATCGTGTTGAATGCACCGGTTCCCGTCCGTAAACAGAAGTTAAGCAACACCGAACCTGGTCAGTACTTAAATGGATGACTATTTGGGAATACCAGGTGCTGTAAACGTAAGCACCAAGAATGGTCCACCGGTCCACCAGGTTTGAGGGTTAGGTGCAGCGCTAACAACCCTGCCCCGTAAAAAACAGTTTGTTACAGAAACAACAACAAAAAGTTGCTGCCCTATGCACTATTGGGTCTAATGGATAAATGATGATGATGTTTAAAAACCCCTAAGATCACACACAATCTATATTGATAAAGTCCTTCGTAAGATGCGAGCTGTGCTTGTGAGTACAATTTTATGCATTTCTTTAAGGCTCAGGTTACAAGGAATTCCTTCAATGTGTCTAATTATTATTATTATTATTATTATTATTATTATTATTATTATCATGTCATTTTTCATCATATTTCGATTTCTGCTTTGGTCTCACTACCAACCAAGTCTGCGGGGAGACCTAAGGCAGTAGTGGCGTGTTGTTATGACTCCATTTCATGTTTTTCTATCTTCCCTATCATCCCTAGCATTACATAGATAAAGTTTTCCTTAGTGTGTGGGCTGTACTTAATAAGACAATTTTTTGTATATCTCTTAAGCTGGGGTTTCCAGGGATTCTTTCAATGTGTTGTTTTGTTCCATTTTTTATCATTCCAAGTGCACCTACTATCACTGGCACAACTCTTGTTTTCAATTTCCACATTTTTTCTATTTCAATTTCCAGGTCTTTATATTTTGACAGTTTTTCAAATTCCTTGATTGCTATGTTACAATCCGCTGGACAAGCCATATCAATTAATAGACAAGTTTTCTCCTTCTGGTTTTTAACAATAATGTCTGGCCTGTTTGCTTCAATTTTTCTGTCTGTGTAGATGGTGTAATCCCATAGAATGGTTACATCTTCTATTTCTGTAACCGGTGCTGGGTGATGTTCAGTGTTTGTTTACAGCTTTTCCATAATGTTTGCATATTGCCCAATGTAAATATTGCCCAACTCTATCGTGGCGATTTTTATATTCATTTGGAGCAAGCACAGAACAGCCTGAGATTAGGTGGTCTATTGTTTCTTGGTGTTTATCACAAAACCTGAATTTTGGATCCATATTATTATGCATAATATTTGCCTGCAAGTTTCTAGTGAAAAGACTTTGGTCTTGTGCTGCAAGAATAAAGCCTTCAGTTTCAGACTTTAATCCAGATGCACGTAACCATCGATGAGTATTAACTTTGTCAACATTGGATTTATTGGCACGTTATTATTATTATTATTATTATTATTATTATTATTATTATTATTATAAATAGAGTAAAAAGACAGAGACTATGCTCAAACAGTAATGATGACGATGATGGACTTTACAACATTTCAATTATTATTATTGTTGTTGTTGTTATTGTGAATATTTTATTGCTTCTTGAAAGTTTAATATGTTTTCTTTATTGTTTGTTGTGGGGGTGGAGATTTAAATATATAAATATGATAATTTTTCAGTTTCTTTTTTTTTTTAAACCAATTTTTTTTTCTATCTGTCTCCGTAATATTTTTATTAATTTAGTTTTGCTTTTGTTTGGGGCATAGTTTTGGGTTATATATGATATTTTCTCTGTCATATAATTATATTTTCTCTTAGAGCTTTTATTAAATTAATATTTTGTTATATTTTTAATTCTTACAGATTTCCGTTTTCAATATGCAATTTATACTGTTATCAGTTTTATAAACAATTGCTAACTGCTTTTTCTATGCTCCTTTATTATTATTATTATTATTATTATTATTATTAAGTTTAATACGTTTTACTTTCACATATTTCAGGGTTTAATATGATTTTTTCAAGGATTTATATGAAGCTACTGGTTTTAATGTGATATACATAGCCCGTATTTAAGCAATTTAATAGCATCTCTTTACAAAGGCTGCTTGTGTATGCAAATGCAAACATAGAGAGAAGAACAACAAGGGCCATTGTGCGAACTTTTAAAATGGCATCGAGAAAAAGAAAATGAAAGCAATGCTTATCATGCAAATACGAGGGAAAAAAAAACTCTGAGAGGGCAATTGTGCCCAAACCTCAAATTCTTATTTTGAAATATCAGCAAATACCGAGACTAAATATAAATTTAACCAAGTTGAAAGAAAATAGCTTTACTTGCTAGAAATTTTAAAAAAAAACTAGGTTTATAGATTTTTTTTGTCTTACAATAAACATAAAGAGGAATCGAGATGATTAGATCCGTTATTTAAGCATCACACTTAGCCAAGAATGTAGATGTTTGCCGTTATATTAAACATTCGGCTTTTATATAAACTTAAGGTAACTAAATAAGGTAAATAAATCTAACCCAATATATATATATATATATATATATATATATATATATATATATATATATATAATCATATCACCCCGAGCAAGGCGGTAACGCAGGGGGCTACGTAAGAGGGAAAAGATTGGAAAAGAGAAAGCCGGAAACCACATCCCAAACAGGGAACAAGGGATGAGCCTCTACACCTGTTCAATAGATGTGGGTAGAGTGTGAACCGGGCGATAGTTATATATATATATATAGTTTATAAAGGAAAACTCAACGCGTCATATTGGTTATAAACTATAGTTCATTTCAATGAGCTTAACTAGCTCATATCATCAGACATTTTACAATATTTCCTCCATCTGGTACAAAATTTTTACCGGAATGAACGTTTTCTTAGAATGAAGAGAGGGATAATAATAAAAATAATAATAATAAACATAAGATTACAAACAAACGAATAAATGACAATAAATGTAAGGAGAAAGAGAAAAAGGATATATATATATAGAGAGAGATATGTATATATCTATATCTATATATATAATGATAATAATAACTACTTAGACTCTGTATGAATGCACTTCGTAAATTTATGCCAATATAAACCTTCGAAAAAACCATTAAGAAACAGAACCTAAATCCGTTACAATCCGGTGTACTAAGTCGTCGGATAAATGGGGAGAAAAAAAAAGAAACCAGCGGAACAAGAACAAACATTCAATATTCCGCAGTAAAGAAAAAAAAAACCCAAACGGAACCAAACACAAGAAAAAGTGCTCAATACGAAAGTACTAAAATACAATAGTAGAGCAAAAACACACGAAAAATCTAAAGTGAGGCAAAACCTACCGCGGTTTCACACTACGGATCAGTAGTGTGAAACCGCGGTAGGTTTTGGCTCACTTTAGATTTTTCGTGTGTGTGTGTATATATATATATATATATATATATATATATATGTATGTATTTTTATATTTTAAATCCAATATATATATATATATATATGTGTGTGTGTGTGTGTGTGTGTGTGTGCATTTTTATATCTTAAATCCAAAAGGATGATCAGAAAGGTAAATCCCAAAAACTCGATTCTAATTAATATTGATTTCATTAATATTAAAATGGATCAAGGTGGAGGGCTCGATGCAAATATTACATTCTATTTACAGAGCCAAATATAAAAAATAAAACAAAAATTTCGATAAATCCGTTGGATAGCAACGACGAAATGAAAATTTTCTTTTCGCCGATGCTGAAGAAGCGAAGATTTTTTTTCCCTAGAAATGGCTATCCAAAGGATTTAAATATCGAAATTGTTATTTTACTATATATATATATATATTGTGTGTGTATTTTGGCAGCATCTTTTCATTAATACAGGTTTCGTTGAATAATATAGACAAGTTTTGTCTATTTATTAAAGAAAGTGGAATTAAACAAAGAGAATTAAACCAAAGAGACAAGTCCATTTAAATGTTCTATGTTCACTATATGTTAAATGTTCATTCTTTGATAATGCCTTATGGAAGCCGAAAGCTCAGACCTGATAAAAAAAATCAACAAATTTCTGCGATTTCTTGTCGTCTTTCAACGATAGCACTATCAAGATTATCAGATTATTCGGCGTGTACCTGCGTGTATACACATATGTGTACTTATTGAAATCTATCTATCTATCTATCTATCTATCTATCTATCTATATATATATATATATATATATATATATATATATAGGTTTCGTTGAATAATATAGACAAGTTTTGTCTATTTCTTTTGTGTAGGATCCTATATAGGTACCTCCACTCATTTTTGATAAGTAACATTTAAATTGAATTTTAAAAATGGAAAAGTTATTTTGAAACTTTTACTTTAGTTTTAATTGAAAGCTAAATGATCAAATTTACCATTTCCACTAAGCAAGATACTCCGGTGTATTTCAAACAAAAATTATATTGATTGGAATCTTAAATTATAGAAGGAGTGATCCGATTTTAATCAAATTTCATACACTCATAGACAAGGACATAAGAAACGATATTCAGAAGTTTCAAGGTTGCAATTCTTACAATAGTGCAGAATATCGATAATATATATATATAAAAGGCAAGATGTTTGTGTGTGTGTCTGTTTATCTGCCTGTATGTCTGTATTTTTTTCAGCCCTTTTATTTTAGTTTTTGCTTGGGTTTGGCTCTAAGTAGGTATAATTGTAGTTCTTAGTCTCAGCCATGATACCATTTACTCAGAGGACTTATTTAGCCTTCAAAATTCAGTTTACGACGAAAAAAACTTATTTGATATCGATAGCAGGAAATCAAAATTTGACTTACATCCATTCATTTTTCTTTCAGCCTACGGTTTCGCTTTAACTGGAAACAACTATTGCTTTTCAGTCTTTCGTGCCAACGTCCAAAGAGTCTGAGCTCCGGCACTATGGATTAGTTTTAAAGCTTTCATTACATCTGAGCAATGCCGGGCTATGCTGTTAGTTTATATATATATATATATATATATATATATATATATATATATATATGTATATATATATTTCAAAGGTAAAGTTTGCTTTCGTTTATTCTTTAACACGGTGGTAGTAGCAGTAGCTGTCTCATGCGGCAGCTATTGCTGTATGAGTCGGTGTTATTTATTACCGCCCTTTAGTAGATTTCTTCTTCTATGTGCCCTGTCCCTTCAGGACGTAGGCGATCATGGCTCTTCACGTCTCCCTATCCCTTGTGGCTCTTAGTATGTTTGCTCCTGTTGCTCCTGGCAACCCCCGTTCCGTCATCCACCTGATCAGGCCCTGCAAATATGTTATCCGCTGCCTTCCTCTGTCTCTTCTTCCTTCTATCTGACCAGTCAGTATCAGGTTCTCCAGGCTCTCCTTCCTCATTGCATGTCCCAGGAACTTCAGTTGTCTCTTCCTGATGCTCAGCATCAATTTCCTTTTTGTTGCCATTCTTTCTAACACTTCGTCGTTGCTTGTATGCTCAGTCCACGATATCCGTCGCATCCTTCTGTAGAACCACATTTCGGCCGCTTCCAGTTTTGTCTTCATTTTCGATGATATTGTCCAGCATTCACTGCCGTATTGAAGAACTGACATCACGTAGCAGTCTAGCACTCTTTTCTTCGTTTCTATTGAGATTTTCCTGTGTGTTAGTATTTTGCTCATCTTCTGGAACGCGTCCTTTGCCATGCCAATTTGCCTTCGGATCTCCGTGTCGCACTTTCCATCTCCTGTTAGAACACTTCCTAGGTACTTAAATTCTTGTACTTGTTTGATTCTGTTATCCCCCACCTGTATTTGGCATTTTGGGTTGTATCTTTTGCTGATGACCATGCACTCAGTTTCTTAAAGTTTATTTGTAGTTCCTTCTTGTCACTCTCCACTGCTACTTTCTGTATGAGGTCTTGTAGTTTCCTTTCCGTGTCCGCAATCAGCACTGTATCGTCCGCATACCTTATGTTGTTCAGGTTGTGGCCTCCAATAACAAATCCTGGCGTGTCATCTAGGGTCCTCAAAATATTCTCGCTGTATAGGTTGAACAAATCTTTGTGTATCTACTGAGGTCGTTACCTGTCCGTATGCAGGCCGTTTGCTGCCAGTAGAGATTCTTGATTATTCTTATGTCTTTGCCGAAAATGTCGAGGTTGCCTAGCATCTCCATCAATTCTTTGTGTCGTATTTTGTCGAATGCTTTCGCGTAATCAATGAAGCATAGGTACAAGTCTTTCATCATTTGTAATGCCCTTTCAGAGAGCATCCTAATCATGAATATGGCGTCCCTTGTTCCAGTGTCTTTGACGAACCCGCACTGTTCCTGCCCTATCTCTGGCCTGATTCTGCTTCTCGCTCTATTCATCAGGATTCTGACAATAAGTTTTGTAATGTGACTCATTAAGCTGATAGTTCTGTGTAGTTCGCACTCGTTTGCACCAGGTTTCTTCGGCAGCGCTATAAATATCGACTTGCATAGGTCGTCTGGTATTATTCCGCTGCTATAAATTTCGTTTATTATGTCGGTAATCTTTTCTATTCTTCTAAGGCTGTCAGCAGCTCTATCACTATGCCATCTGGACCAGGTGCTTTGTTTCTGTTCATTTTGGCCATTGCAGCTTCCACTTCGGATTTTAGTATTTCCGGTCCATCCATCTCCATTGGATCCATTTTTCTCCTCTTTCGTTGTGCTCTCCTAGTCCGAAGTTGCCGTTCGTGTCTCCTTCTCTATCTTTACCTACCTTTGCATTTAAGTCCCCCATTATTATCCTAACTTCCAGTATTGAATAGAAAGATTCTATTTCGTCCTCCGAGCTTTGAGTTGTTGGCGCATAAACTACTATAATAGCTATATTGAGGGGCCTTCCCCGCAGTTTAACCAAGAGGACTCTCTCTGACAGTTGCCAGTATCCAAGTTCACATCTCTTCACTTGTTTGTTTAGTATTAAAGCGACCCCTTTTTCGTGTTTTTACCTCCTGCATATATTATCCTGTGGGTGTCGCTACTGAAATCTCCGTTATTAGGCCATCTTGTTTCATATATGCCTAGTTACTATAGCATAAAGTCAGTTTACGAACCAGTAACAAACTTTTGCAAAACCATTTTGATTTACTTTTGAATATTTATTGTACAGGTGGGCGGTAAAGAATTTGTCAATACAAAAGTGGGCCATGACGCAAAAACTGTTTGGAAGCCGTGCACTGAACACACATCCACCTCCGCATTTTTTAAAATACTTGCATATAAATCATGCTTTAGAATAAACTGCATTTTGTCAAAGAAATAATTAAGTTATAATCGACTTTGCGTCTTGGTTTAGCATATGTTTTGAAGCAATAGCAGTATGTGCTGGCAGCGTATTTGTTATTGGTATTTAAACTGGGTCCGACGAGCCAAGTATGAAACTCGGCCTCGTTTGTAGTGTTCACTACTCGCTAATGCTATCAAAAAAGCATGAATCAACCGCTTCTCTTTCCTGCTATGAGTTAAATAGAAAGGTGGACTCGTTTTTATAGACAAGGAGACGTACAGTTATGAATATTAAACCGTGGAGAAGACGGCAAGGAACCATTCTACACGGTGCGTAAGCAATTTGAAAACACTATGAAGAACGTAAGAAAAAAACAGCCATATCGTTCGAACAATTTAATTTATTGATAGAAAATTTGGCACACAGAAGCAGTAATGATTGGATTATGCAAGATTTTCTTCATATTGGTTAGTGTTGCACTGACTGATTGATTAGTTTCTCGTTTATCAACAACACACGTGTAATAATTAAGGTGATTTAGGTTTGGCGCCTAAGGTGGCGATATATTTGATGCATAGCTAACATCGCTCAGCTCACGTCCCGACCATCTCATGAGGATGCTTGCAGAGCACTTTCTTCAAGACTAAAGGTCCGGAAGCAAACTCGAACTCGGAAATTAGTGAAACATATTCTTAGGGCGCCGCTCCTATTTGACTACAAATGGACTGTTCCCATTGCTATATATAGCAATGGTGGATTCCCTACAGGAGAGTCGCACAGAGTCTCTGGACTGACGACTCTATGACACTGTCAGCTCTCTGCCTTCGGGTAGATGGCGCTCTCTGCTTCCGAGCAGAGAGCAATAACCCAGTCGTGGTTCCGCCGAAGGGTAGAACCACGACTGGGTAAAAATAGACAGATATTTTTTGGCCCGGCTATATGGCCGGGAATACCCACAATAAAATGACCATGTGTCACATCCAGCCTTGCGTGGGAAGGCTAGTAAATACAGTCGCACAGAGTCTCTGGACTGACGACTCTATGACACTGTCAGCTCTCTGCCTTCGGGTAGATGGCGCTCTCTGCTTCCGAGCAGAGAGCAGTAACCCAGTCGTGGTTCCACCGAAGGGTAGAGACACGACTGGGCAAAAATAGACAGACATTTTTTGGCCGGGCCATATAGCCCGGAAATCCCAGTCCAAACTGACCATGTGTCACATGTTGCCCTTACTGGGAGGGACAACTCAATAATGAGTCGTACAGAGTCTCTGGACGACTCTACGACACTGTCAGCACTCTGCCTTCGGGTAGAGGGCGCTCTCTGCTTCCGAGCAGAGAGCAATAACCCAGTCGTGGTTCCGCTGAAGGGTAGAAGCACGACTGGGCAAAAATAGACAGACATTTTTTGGCCGGGCCATATAGCCCGGAAATCCCAGATATAAACTGACCATGTGTCATATGTTGCCCTTACTGGGAGGGACGACTAAATAATGAGTCGTAGAGAGTCACTTGAGTGTCTCTAATGAGTTACTGAAGAGTCAGTGCGAGTCAGTGAAGAGTTAGTCACACTTCCGGTGGCGTACCGGAAGTACTCACGTATACACACGTCTTACGACGGATTGGACTCTTGTATCTTTCTATTGTAAATATTACTAATCACTTCTGTACATACTAACCGTCTTTCCGCGGAATACAACTTATATTCTGATTCTGTTGTTGAGTTATTTATTTATACTTGGCGACATAACACATATATATTAAACGGGAAACAAATACAAGAGTGTTACACGTCAGTTTGACTGCCAAGTATTAGACCGGGGTAACTCAACCCCGAGAGGCATATTCTCCCGGTATTCATAATAACAGGAAGAGTTCATTATAGTCCAAAAAGGGTAGGTCCCATAACAGTTAGGTATCTGCCAACGAAGAGGGATGGAAAATCATTAGAACCATGGCACGGACAAGACTTCCATACGAGAACACCACACGTACGGGACGCAGCCAGCCGAGACACAAACACGGACGAATGAATTTCAAACGACCCGTGGTAACACGAACAGAAATCCTTAGTAACTCGAGGATATCACGTTATACGATCACCTGAATTGGAGTAGATAGATCTATCTATCGCCCGGTTCACACTTCACCCACGTCTATTGAACAGGTGAAGAGGCTCATCCCTTGTTCCCTGTTTAGGATGTGGTTTCCGGCTTTCTCTTTTCCAATCTTCTCACTTTGTTTTTTTTTTCAATTGGAGTAGATAGATCTATCTATCGCCCGGTTCACACTCCACCCACGTCTATTGAACAGGTGAAGAGGCTCATCCCTTGTTCCCTGTTTAGGAGGTGGTTTCCGGCTTTCTCTTTTCCAATCTTTTCACTATTACGTAGACCCCTGCACATCAGTGGTGTTACCGCCTTGCTCGGGGTGATATGATTTTAAAAAAAAAGTATTTTTCATCTCAACCACGTCGCTAGCGAATGTGACACAAACTCGAGTTTTAAAGTGGGATTAACGGTAATATCATGGAAAATTTTTCCAAGCCTGCTCGACAATTCCCCTCATTGGAGTGGTCTCAGGTGCCGGGCATTAAAATCAGCCCCCTTTCGACGTAGGCGATCATGGCTCTCTGAGAGGTTGGGAAGTCCCCCTTGGGATTGGGCTTGAGTTTAATATTTTTCTTAAACTTTCTTCAATTTTGTATGATTTCCCAACAGATAGGCTCAAAGTCCTTGCAATGTCATCCACTACCACCCTTCTGTCAGACTGAATGAGGTCATTGACTGATTCGATCACCTCAGGAGATCTCACTTCTGTAGGGCTCCCAGGCCTGTATTCATCCTCAACTCTACTACGTCCTGCTTTAAACAATTTAGCCCACTTGTAGAAAAATTTTTTGGCTGAAACATGTGGCATCATACACAGTTGACATTCTTCTATGAATGTCAACTGGTTTGCACCATTCAGCAACCAAAAACTTGATAACTGACTTCTGTTCAATCCTGAAGCGTGCTTCTTGGTTTGGCTGTCTTTGTTACTCGCCAAAACTTTCAATTTTTTTTTTCAATCTGCAAAAAAAAAAAAAAAAAAAAAAATTAAATCCCTTTGAAAAAGAAGCAAAGGAAAAAAAAGTAAGCTTCTATCTGTATTCAGTCAGTCAGTTAAGTGCCATACGTGATACACGCTTGGGCGATCATGTCTCAAAAGAGACATGATTGACTGGGCAGAAGATTATCCCGCAGTATGTTGCCATTGCTTTCTGCGGTAGACTGGTTGCCGACCAAGGCTATAGAACCCAATCTGTCCTGTTATTTAACCCATAACTGCAAGGAATAGACGGATTAGTACCTTTCCCAAGGGTATTTGCTCGTAAGTGAATGCAATGAATTCGGCTGGAATTCGAACTCGGCTCCCCGATTTCTCGTTCCGAGTATTAGCAGTCCTTCTACCGAAAAATTCACCTTATTTATTGAATGACCCTCGTATTAACACTTTCTCGCGTAGGATTTCTCTGCCAAGACAGTTCTTTAGAAAATGTTGTAGGTTCTTCCCTTTTTACATGATAATAGACTCGTCTAGAGTATACATATACTCCTGCATAGAAGCAAGACATGGACAGACATCATCAGATCAACAGACATCGAGAGATCCGTGAGATACCGACAGATACCGAAAGATAACGAAAAATACCGAGTGATACAGCGTCAGTAGTCATAGTAGCTCCGAGCTCCACTCAGCAGAATATTATTAGACAGCACCAGTCAGCTTCCGACGTGAACATACTAATTCTACTCCGGCTTCACTTCAGATACAGTGTATATATCCGTCTTACTAACTGTTTTCGTGGATTACTAACCTGCGTTTAAGTTTGTATTCTTTACGTTAATATACTTATTTTTCTATCTCAAATTCTGTTTGTTGTTCCTGCTTTTCAGGCAGTCAGTTAAGTGCTATACGCTATACACACTTGAACAATCATGTCTTGAAAGAGACATGACTGACTGAGCAGAAGATTATCCCGCAGTATGTTACCATTGCTTTCTGCTGTAGACTGGTTGCCAACCCAATCTGTCTTGGACAATCATGTCTTGAAAGAGACATGACTGACTGAGCAGAAGATTATCCCGCAGTATGTTGCTATTACATTCCAGCCAAAGCTATATAACCCAATCTGTTCTGTTATTTAACCCAGAGCTGGAAGTAAAAGATGGATTAATACTTTTCCCAAGGGTATTTGCTCGTAAGTGAATGCAGGGAAATAAATTCGGATTCGAACTCGGCTCCCTAATTTCTCATTCCGAACCGATATCAACTGCACCACAACGCACATCCATGCCTGCTTTTATTGGGTCTAAAACTTTAGCGGTTGGCTATCAAAGGATTAATTTGCATAGCTGACATCGCTCAGCTCAGCGTCCCGATCATCTCATGGGGATGCTTGCAGACACTTTCTTCAAGACTAAAGTTCGCATCGGCTCTATTCTATCTTTCTTCAGAGACAGCGCATTAAATACCGTCTTTTTGACCGACAAGGGCGGGTACCGTTATTAGTAGCGATTGGCTGCTCTGTCCGCTAAAGATTACAACTTTATTTGATCTAATTGCCTTCACTCGCAATGATGGCTTCAATGCGGGATCGGAATAAGTGATATGTCCACGTTACATAGTCTGTATGGTTATTTTGATAATTACTCGGGTAATACTGGCTTTCAGGGAATCAGTGATGTTTATATGAACGCTGATGTGCGTCGTGGTGCAGGATGTACGTTGTGAGGCAGTGGATATCGGCTCGGAGCGAGAAATCGGAGATCCGAGTTCGAATCCCAGTTCCATTCACTTACGCACAAATACCCTTGGGAAGGGTATTAATCCGTCTCTTCCCTCCAGTTATGGGTTAAATAATTGGATAGATTGGGTTCTATAGCCTTGGATGGCAACCAGTTTACCGCAAAAAGTAATGGCAACCTACTGCGGGATAATCTTCTGCCCAGTCTGTCATGTCTCTTTTGAGACATGATCGCCCACAGCGTGTATCACGTATGACATTTGACTGACTGACTGATTGGTTTCTAGTTTATCAACAACCCACGTGTAATAATTAAGTCGATTTAGGTCTGGCGCGTAAGGTGGCCGTATATTTGATGGGATGTAATCAAAGATTAGATCACCACTGCTTTGCGAGAAGGAGCAAAACCCCGCTGTAAACCATACGGCCTTCCATCGCATAGAAAGCTTTACAACTGTTTCAAGCAACTCAGTGAAGCAAGCAGCTTTCACCCAAAGACCATGTTGGACGAGGTGCGGTGAGACCATGATGTGTCCTTCACTACTAACCATCGTTAAAATCATTAAACATTCGAACATCCCAAGTATTGACTGAGCTGGTTCTTCTATATGGTTGAGAGACTTGGACTTTGTTTGCTCATTTGGAAAAACTAGAAAGAGCCAAAATATCAGCTGGAGATACCGCCCGACACTAGCTGATATCTACGGAGATATCAAACGATTATCTGTTACGCTTAAGCGGGAATGGCTGCAATTTGCTGGCTACTCTTATCGAGCGCAGAATGAGGTGATCTTACCCTTGCTCCTTTGGGACCCCTCTGGAAAGTTTGGTATCAACAAAAACCAACGTCTCCACACACAATTGCCTGAGACTCAAGGCTGAAGAGTAGAGATATAAGTTTAGCAATGCTGACCGTGTTGTATGAGGTGGGTTTGTTGATGAATAGGTTGGTCGAAGAATGATGATAAAAAACATCACAGAAGCTGGAAACTTGAGGTGCATAATATGGAGAATATAAAAAGGATAGTAATTTTTTTATTTTGTTCTCCGAAGGCCTTTACCCCGTCAAATCTTTACAAAACATCCTTAATTCCGTGCAAATGTATATGCTGAACTCAAATTGACAATTTTTTTTATTGAATAAACCTTCCTTTTTTCATGTTATCAACCAGAAAAAATCGGACTATATCTCACCCCTTACCACCGTTCTTATATCTGATTCATCGCTGAATGAATTGAGGCGTAGGATACTTATTTCGGCCTATTTACTTCCTTTTTGCAATTACTACGCGATTTGTTTTGTTTCGGAACTCAATTTCCGCGTAGTAAATGCACAAAGGAAGTAAACAGCCCGAAAAATCGGCAAGCTACGCATGAAGTCATTCTGCAGTGAATAACATTTTTGAATCGTGGTTACGGAGTAAGATAAACAGCGACAAGAAGTTCGATATTTTTCTGGTCGTTAACATGAAAAAAAGGTAGGTTTCGTCAATAAACAATTATCGATTTGAGTTCATCATATACATATGCACGGAAATAAGGATGTTTTGGGAAGATTTGAAAGGGGAAAGGCCTTCGGGGAACGAATCAAAAATTTACCAAAAGGATCCGCGCATAATCGCCGTCAGAAATCGGATAAAAAAGCATGTAAATTTCTTCTAGGTGTTTCAAGTTCTTCAGTAATCGTTTTGCCCGGAGCAAACGTCGTTCTTGTGTGTATGCCGACAAGAAATGGCTTTTTCTCGTCACGTATGACTTATACCGAATGTCCTCATACACTACATTGTAAATTGGACTTTGGCAGTGGTTTTCAAGGACATCCTAGCATCGATAAGGCTCTGCGCCCGATGTATACATTATGATGTCCAGCATTCACAGCGTTTGGACTATTGTCTAATATCTGTGAATGCTTTTTTGTGCTTCGCTACAGGCTTCCGACCCCTTCCGAATTTTGTGCACAAACGACCTGGTGGCTTCGAATGGAAAAATCGTGCAGTCTCAACATCACTGTGCTTTGTGTGCATCGCAATCATTACAGGGTGTCGTTACATTTCATGCGTTAGCCAATAGTTTACCATAAATTCCCTGAAAAGAGAAAAGCACATCAATCCATTATCACAAAACTACAGTCGCATAACCACATGTCCTCAAATACCTTGCGCACTCTGCATTATCAGTCCTAAAAGATTGAAAACCCCAAAAAGTTAAAAAAAAAAAAAAAGAAAAGAAAAGAAAAAATAAAGAAAGCAAAAAAAAAAAAACTTGAGGAGAGGCGAGAAGGCAGTGCATTCACCATTTTGCATGAACATTTGTTTATAACAAGGCTGTGTTCAAAGTGTGTGCAGCGTTTGTTCACAGTCGATGAAAAACAACGCATCGACGATTCAGAGTGTTTTTTCCAACTGTTTCAAAAAATTTACCTTATTTATTGAATGCCCCTCGTATATGTATATGAATATGTGAATTTTCGCAACGACTTTATAACTTAATTCAAATTTTACTTTGCGCTTTTCTTCATTGAGCACTTGGCGCTGCAACCGATTTCCAGTTGGTAAGAGTTATTCTTCGCACTTTCGATGCATGCGTCTATGCCTTTAGTATGTTTATACTTTATCGTCTTTATAATTTTATTCTACGCGCGTGCGCGCGCACACACACACACACACACACACACACATAGATAGATAGATAGATAGATAATTAACAAAATTAGATAGATAGATAGATAGATAGATAGATAGATAGATAGATAGATAATGATGCCAAGTCCGTAAATTATAAAAAGATAATCCATAAAGAACTATATAATATATCAAGCGGTAGATCTGCATAGCTCAACTGATATTATCCAGAGCAATATGATATACATAAAGAAAACTTGAAACATAATCTAAAGTGGTTATAAACTATAATTTATTTTGACGGGCGAACATACTCATCTCTTCAGACCGACGATTTTATTTAATTTATATATATATATATATATATATATATATATATATCTTTTAGATATATATATATCTTTTAGATAGATAGATAGATAGATAGATAGATAATTAACAAAATTAGATAGATAGATAGATAGATAGAGAGAGAGAGAGAGAGAGAGAGAGAGAAAGTGTTGAGTTGTGATGATGCTTAGTTTCAAGATTTACCGATAAAAGGATATTTTAGCAATCACTTTTTGTACTCGATATCGAGATAGAAACAGAACGTTATTAAATCATCAATGTGGAGAAAGTTGTCCCTTAACTGAGCAGAGTTATGCCGACTACGAAGTTTCGTGAAGACACTATTCTGATTATTTAACCCCTCAGGGCTTTTTTCTCATTTGCTGTTGATTCCCCTTTTTTCCTTATATGAAGCTTACTGCAATTTAATAGCTTTGTATGTGAGGGGTTCTACAGGCGGTCGATTGCTTTTTGTTGTGTTAAATTCGTTTTAGCACGCACGAGTGTATTTCTGATTAATTGCTTTATAATGAATTAGCTCCTTGTCATTTTATGTTGACCTTTTTTATAGTGTTGAGCTGATCTTTTTCTTAGCGTGTTAGTATATATGACCGCTAACTGCCCGATGAGACCGATATTGTTGAAACCTTAGTAGCAAGTAAGTGTTGAACATTTCGGTATTTGATATATTGTTGGCTTTGCATATTCAATTCTTTTGATCGTGCATTTAGCATTTTTTATATAACTGTCTACTAGTTTAACTAGTACCTTTTTTACTGTTATATATATATATATATATATATATATATATATATATATATATATATATATATCCAGGTGAAGAGGATCCAAGGTTTTACGGTTTTGAGTTTCCTGGCATTTATTTTCTTATAAACAGTGCTCAATACAATAAATATTGTAGCGCATAATATAAACATATATATGAATTAAATGTACATTGCGACACGGAAATTTCTATGTTTCGAGATAGAATCTCATCATCAGGCAAAGTTGGATGTTGATTGTGAAAATGATTTACATTGAAATACAAAAAAAAACATGGTTTACTATGTACGTATGTGGGAAGATATCAACTTTATGTGTGTATTCCTTTTAACTAATCAGAAAAATTTATATATATATATATATATATATATAAATTATTTCACAGGGAAATGTATATACATTTCTCCAAAGTGCTCAATCGACGGACGAGAAGCATCCATTATATATATATATATATATATATATATATATATATATATATATATCCAGGTGAAGAGGATCCAAGGTTTTACGGTTTTGAGTTTCCTGGCATTTATTTTCTTATAAACAGTGCTCAATACAATAAATATTGTAGCGCATAATATAAACATATATATGAATTAAATGTACATTGCGACACGGAAATTTCTATGTTTCGAGATAGAATCTCATCATCAGGCAAAGTTGGATGTTGATTGTGAAAATGATTTACATTGAAATACAAAAAAAAACATGGTTTACTATGTACGTATGTGGGAAGATATCAACTTTATGTGTGTATTCCTTTTAACTAATCAGAAAAATTTATATATATATATATATATATATATATATAAATTATTTCACAGGGAAATGTATATACATTTCTCCAAAGTGCTCAATCGACGGACGAGAAGCATCCATATACAGTCCTGTTTCGTTGTATCACAGCTCATCGGTACTGGTCCGGTTGCTTCAAGCCAGGATTAAAATGAGCGTGTTATATACATAATGTAAACAAACGCCAGTAGCCAAGAGTGTTCAATTCCTTGCTGTATGTGTAAAGGTCAATGAGTATATATATATATATATATATATATATATATATATATATATATATATAAAGAGTTTGTAATTTGCTTGAAGCATTGTGTATATTAGGTGTATGGGTAGGTTTTAAAGGCTATCACAATGCGTTTACTAAAATAAAGAAGATGTTGGGTATTATCTATTTATTATACATTAATATTTCGAGATCAAAATCTCATCTTCAGAATGGTAGGAGACCTTGTTTTCACGTCCTTCCGCTCGTGGAAGCGTGCCTTTCAAGTTGAAAGTTAGATTATTATCAGTGATATCTCTTTTGTGTTCATATGTACGTCTTTTAGATTTCTACTTATTTCTCCGGTGTTCACTGCGGTACAATTTTCGCAATTAATATATATATATATATATGAGTATAAAATATTGCGCAATGAAATATAGGGGTAGAGTCGCCGACTGACGCCATTTCGGTCGGGTTTCAATCCTATCATTTAACCACGGTCGTATTTATTAAATAATAATTCATACCTACCATATATATATATATATATATATATATATATATATATATATATATATATATATATCCATGTTATAATTTATGAATAAATAATATTATTAGCTCTACTTTTGTATTGAGCACATTTGACAAGGAATATTATTCCAACAATACTTGTATATATATATATATATATATATATATATATGTGTGTTTTATTTCGAAATGCGTAATTCAAAAGTTCTATAATATAATTGTATTACTGTGTTCTCGTCTAATTTAGTTATGATCAAAAACTAACTAATTAACTAATATATATATATTTATTTTATTTTACAATTTACTATTTACATTGTTATAGATTAATATCATGAAAGTTTGTTCATGTTGTTATTTAATGGCATTTTAAACAGATTTGTGCGAAGTCGTTACAATTTTATACCATGTGCGTATTGTTTGTAATTTTTTATATAAAATGTATCGCTGGTATTTGGGCTATAAAAATATAATTCTATTGTTTCATAGTCTTTTGTTTGGGGTTTACAATTTTCCTACAGCTGAGACCCTAACAGATGCTGCCACCCGGGGTCAGGATGAACCCGGGAACAGTAGTAATTAAAATGTGGTTCCATGCTCTTCAAAACCTTCAGTCTATTGATCAGAGGTCTTGCTACCGGATGCAGTTTATCGTCATACCTAGGATATATTGATTATCCCCGTTGTTAGTTACTTTTCATTTTGATCTTAGGAATTTATTTAAATCTATAGAATGGATCACATAGAGAAAACGATGTTGATTTTATTGAGATTCTTGCAAAATACACTAATAGGACCATCGTTTTTTTACGTGCACGTGCCTGGATTATTTAAAAATAAGATTGTCATTTTAGGTGTGGCAATGGTGACATCTGACCATTATAAGCATAATTAATACGGACAGAAGACAGATAAAGGGTCTATGTATATATTTCCGTGACAGAGCGCCCCATGTGAGATTGATAGAATCGTCTAAAAACTGTAAGAGAGAAAGAAAGAGAGAGTGAGACAGCCATCCATCCATCCATCCATCCATCCATCCATCCAGACGGGCAGACAGACAGACAGACAGACAGAGACGAACAGATAGAAATACAGAGAGGGTATAAATGAGAGAAGACATAAAAACAGACAGAGCAAGTGAGTTAAAAAGAGAGAGAAAGACACAGAATCAACTTATATTCAGCTAGATCGTTATATTATGGGTATCGGAGAGAGAGCGAAAGTCATGGTAAAAATGAAAGAGAGGAAAGAGAGAGAAGATGAGAGAAGGAGGGTGTGAGATATTTTATTTAAACAAAGATTCAGTTATTCAATATTAAGGGAAAGAGCTTAGACAGTGGTAAAAAAAATCTGCCCGAGCAGGCTTCTGCAACAGGGATTAGCTTGACCGCAGATGTTGCATACCTGAAAGTGACCAGAGATTATTATTATTATTATTATTATTATTATTATTATTATTATTATTATTCTGCGCGGTTCTTTTCAATAAGGGGTCTTTCATTATGATCACATCGTACGACCTCAGACAGAATTGATTGTTTTTGTTTAGTGTTTTTGTTTAGTGACATATCAACACTTTTATGGGTTATTTAATGCTGAAATCTAAATATTTGTGTGCACTATTTTATTTTATTTTTGGAAATAATAATAATAATAGTTTAATAATATAAATAGTATTTTTAGAGATAATAATAATGATTTAGTAATACAGTCTTACTGATTAACCCATAACTGGGGAGAGAAGATTCATACCCTTTCCCAAGAGTATCTGCGTGAAAATGAAGAACATGACTGGAATCGGAACTTAGCTCTTCAGTTAACAATTGCGAGCCAATATCCATTACCCCACCCGCCCAACAAAGTGTACAGTATCTGGGATTCCCAAACGGTCACTCTCATCCAGGAACTGAGCAGGCTTGATGTTGCTTAACTTTGTTGATCTTACAGGAACAGGTGTTTCAGTGTGATACGGCCATAAGCCCTCAGACAGATGACATATTTTATATATTGTTTGCAATGCCATGCAACACAGACTCCTAAACCAACTGGATATCAGGTTTCATTCTTCTTCTTGATTGATTTGTTTTTTTACAGCTTATCAACCCTTTCTTGATTATTTAAAACCAAAACATATTTTGAATTTTAAGGGTAATTTTTCTTTGTATTATGACATTAATGATAATTTATGAGATAACAGTGATTTTTCCAGATATTATTTAACCTATAGTTGGAGGGGAGAAGAAATAGCTTCATACCTTATCCAATGGTATTATTATTATTATTATTATTATTATTATTCATTTTTTAAAGCAAAAAAGACTAAATCAAACAAAAATTCTTGCAGTACAATTATCCATCATGTAAAATATGTGTTCTTTTTTGCATTCTAAGTACTGAGTTAGTGGTGGGAAGAGAACTCTATTGCAGCTCGACATAAAAACAAGTGTACACCGAATGACATTATTGATTGCAAACAATTCAAAGTTACTTACTTTCTTTGATGTAAGAAAATGTCTTCACAAGAGTCTTCTTGTCGATATTAGAGAGTGACTTCTTTTTCAAAAGCGATAATGGCGAAAAATCAAATGAAAATGTTCAATATTAGACGCTGCACCAAGATTTCTTGTGAGGGCAGTGTATGGTTAGGTGTGTCACATCCTTTTAGTCATTGGTGATGAAGCTGTTTCAAAGACAAAACAAGACATTAGAAGACTTCTAAGTACTGCTAAATCGGAGATGATCTACTCAGACGCTATGAAGCGCCTATGGATGTTGCGACCAAAGTCAACCTACTAGCTTCGTTTCACACTATTTCTCATACAATTTATGATAATAAAAAAGTTTTTTGAGGTGAGATCAAATTCTGTACTGACCATATTTTCAGTCAGTTAGGTATCACACATGATACACGCTTGGCCGATCATGTCTCAAAAGAGATATGACTGACTGGGCATAAGATTTTCCGCAGTAGGTTGCCATTACTTTCTGCGGTAGACTGGTTGCCAACCAAGGCTATAGAACCCAATCTGTCCTGTTACTTGACTCATAGCTAGAAGTGGAAGAGATGTATTATATTATTAAGTAGTAATTAGTGGGAGATCAGTTTATTACTTCATAACAATAGAAAACTGATCCCCCACTTTATGACCAGTAGAAGCCTTAATCTTGATTCCAACTATTATATTCAGTAAGTCAGTTAAGTGTCACACATGATACACGCTTGGGCAATCATGTCCCGAAAGAGGCATGACTGACTGGGCATAAGATTTTCCGTAGTAGGTTGCTATTACTTTCTGCAGTAGACTGGTTGCCAACCAAGGCTATAGAACCCAATTTATTTAACCCATAGCTGGAGGAAGAATGACCCGCTGAAGTTGATTTGCCACAAAAACAAAACAACCAACCTTTTTGTTTCCATTTTCTCCAACACCTCGTCATTGCTCACATGTTCGGTTCATAGTATCCTCAGCATCCTTCTGTATAACCATATTTCTATTGCTTCGAGTCTCTCATTTATCTTTAAGGATTGTCCAGTATTCACTGCCATATAATAGGACAAATAAAACATAACAGTTCAGTACTTTTTTGTTTGTTTCCAACGAGATTTTCATCTCTCAAGACTCTGCTTAGCTTTGAAACATGTCCTTGGCCATCCCAATATATACGAATCTCAGTGTCACTCTTTCCATCCTCTGTTCCTAGGTATTTAAATTTCTGTACCTACTTGATTTTAGTATTCCTGACCTGCAATTAGCATTTAGTGGTTCCCTTTTTGCTGATGACCATGCATTCAGTTTTCTTGTAGATTATGTTTAGTTCTTTCTTCTCACTTTCCTTTGTTGCCTTCTGTTGAAGGTCTTGTAGTTTCCTTTCTGTGTCTGCTATCAGCACTGTGTCATCGCTGCATCCTATATTGTTAAGACAACACTGGTCAACAAAAAAAAGTTTTGAAATGGTTTTGAGGCACCAAACAACTCTTTTAGCTAATTTGAGTTCTCTAAATTTGAAAATGTGCATTGTGATGCATTGAATGTGCATTGTGGTGCAGTGGATAACAGCTCAGAATGAGAAATCAGAGAGCCAAGTTCAAATTCCATTTGAATCTCTTGCAGTCACTTATGCGCAAATACTCTTGGTTAAGGTATTAATCCATCTCTTCCCTCCAGTTATGAGTAAAATAATAGGACAGATTGGGTTCTATAGCCTTGGCTGGCAACCAATCTACTGCAGAAAGTAATGGCAAACTACTACAGGATAATCTTCTGCCCAGTTAGTCATGTCTCTTTTGAGACATGATCGCCCAAAGCGTATATCACGTATGGCATCTAACTGACTGAAATCTAAAAAATGACCATACTTTTTCTTTGTTAGCTACCGTTTTTGCTGTACAGAAGGAACCCATTTTTTGAAAACAAAACAAAACTGTTTTTTATTTGTTTTCTTTATATAGGATATTGGTCTACGGCTATATCGTGTTGAATACGCCAGTTCTCGCCCGATCACCGAAGTTAAGCAAAATCGAGCCTTAGATGGGTGACCGTTTGGGAATATCAGGTGCTGTAAATGTAAGAGCCAAGAATGGTCCACAGGTCCTCCAGGTTTGAGGGTTTGGCACAGGGATAACAACCCTGCTCCATAAAAAAAACAGTTTATTACGGAAACAGTAACAAAAAGTTACCGCCCTACACACCACTGGGTGTATAAAGGGTGAAATGATAGGATATTGACCGATGGAAATATTTCTCAGTAAAATCATAAAAACTTCTCAATTTGTATTTAAACCAAAAAATACTGGTCTGTTTACTGAAAAATACTATTTTTTCAATGACAATCAGACCTTAAGTCTTAAAAAAAAATACGTTTTTATATACGAAGAACAACAAGTATTTTCATCAAATTATTTAATAAACTAACAGCAGAAATAATACCTTCATGAACATATGAACTATAGTAAAATCTTTCTCTTTCTTGATTGTTTATCTTCAATGTTATTTAAGTCCCTTTTGATACTTTAGCAGTAGTCAGCCATCATTTGTTTTGAAATTATGGTAGAAACGTTCTCCTTGCATATCTATCACATCGTCGCAATTATCCGGAAATTCATCTACATGGTCATGTCAAAAATGAACCTTAATACTTATATTAGTGTATTATTGATAAAGTTTATCAGTTAATTTGAAAATTGGCGATTAACTAACAAATTTGATACTTCTATTTTAAAATTTTTGACTCAAAAACACATTTTTCTCATAAAAAGTTTATTTCAGGTGGCTGATATAAATTACTCAGTCTTCCTGAAAATTGATGGGTTCCTTTGACATTTATTAACTAAATGTTATGATCAGCCAAGATCATAAATTGATCTTTTTTCCCAAAATGAGCAATTTCAGTACAACAAAAATACCAGCTAACCATGAAAATTTACAAAATGTTGCACATTTACAAATCTACCATCCGCCCGTGCATTGAATACTGCTGCCATATCTGGTCGGGTGCCCCTACTGTTCTCCTCGAGCTTCTCGATAAGGTTCAGAGGAGGGTCTGCAATGTGATAGATACCGACTTGGCAGACCGGCTGCAGTCTCTCTCCCACCGGCAAGACGTGGCTTCCCTGTGTCTCTTCTATAAATACTTTCACGGCTTCTGCTCCGATGAACTTAGATCACTGGTGCCCCCTAAATACGAATTTGCACGAGATACTAGATTAGCAACTAGATCCCACCCTTTTACAGTGAAACCGATAAAATGCAGCCGTAACTTCTACTCCAACAGTTTCTTTCCTCGCACTTCTCGACTGTGGAATTCTCTTCCAAACGATTGCTTCCCCGACGGCTACAATCTCCAAGAGTTTAAATGTAAAGTCAATACACACCTCCTAACACACTAACCTGCTCCCATTCTATCAAGCACTCTTCCCATCTGCCCGACCCTCATCCTCGCTATCCTTACTCATCTGTCACCTTTCTCCTGACATTCCCTATGTCTATCCAATCCTTCTCTTTACCTCCCCCTATGTAGCCCCATGCGCAATAGTGGCAGTGGAATGCCTTGCTTGGGGTGAGATGATTAAAAAAAAAAAAAAAAAAATGAAAATCTAAGGTCATTTTCGAGATCAGCCTCCATCAAATTAACTAAAAAACTGTTGTTGTTTTTTTTTTGGCATCAAAAATCGTGTTGACCAATGTAATTGTCATAATCAGTCAGTTAAGTGCCATACGTTAAACACGCTTGGGCGATCATGTCTCGAAAGAGTCATGACTGACTGGGCAGAATATTATCCCTCAGTAGGTTGCCATTGCTTTCTGCGGTAGACTGGTTGCCGACCAAGGCTATAGAACCCAATCTGTCCTGTTATTTAACCCATAACTGGAAGGAATAGACGGATTAATACATTTCCCAAGGGTATTTGCGCGTAAATGAATGCAATGAATTCAGCTGGAATTCGAACTCGGCTCCCCGATTTCTCGTTCCAAGCCGATATCCAATGCACCACAACGCACATCCAATTGTCACAATACTTTTGCTTAATTGTAGTTTATAATACTGGTAACATATGTGTAAACTTTGATGATAAAAATTTTCTATAAAAAGAAATGAAGTGATTTTAAATTAGGTGACTGAAGAACATATATAAATCTATACTGTGTTAGATTTCAGCATTAAATAGCCCATAAAAGTGTTGATATGTCACTAAACAAAAACAACTGACCAATCAATTCTGTCTGAGGTCGTATGATTTGATCATAATGAAAGATCCCTTATTAAAAAAAAAGAACCGCACAGAAAAATATAATAATAATAATAATAATAATAATAATAATAATAATCGCTGGTCACTTTCAGGTATGCTCATCTGCTAGCGGTCAAGCTAATCCCTGTTGCAGAAGCCTGCTTGGGCAGAATTTTTTTTCTTTTTATCACTGCCTAAACTCTTTCCTTTAATATTGAATAGCTGAATATTTTTTAGTAAATAAAATCTCTCACTCCCTCCTTTTCTCGTCTTCTCTCTCTTTTCTCTCTTTCATTTTTTACCATGGCTTTCACTCTCTCTCTCTCTCTCTCTCTCTCTCTCTCTCTCTCTCTCTCTCTCTCTGGTATTTAATTTAATTTCTTCTCATTTTCTTTCTTTATTTTTCCCTCTCATATTCCTTCTTTTTTATTATATTTTTAATTTTGCAAGGAATAAATAAAAATTTAAATTAATAAAGTAGATAAAGTAAATTAGTGTAAAAAGAAAGAAAACAAAAACAAAAACAAAAAATAGAAAGAAAATGAAAAATAACAATGGTTGAATGAGATAAGAAAACTGAAGAAGTACAATAAATGAAAGAAATGAAATGAAAAAGAACAGGTGAAGAAAGACACAAAATTGAAAAAGAATGAGAAGAGAAATTGAAAAGTACAATAAATGAAAGAATGAAAGAACATGAAAAACTGTAAATGAAAAAAGAGGGAAAATGAAAAAGTAAGAAATAATGAAACGGAAATTAAAAAAGGAAAAATATGAAAAAGAAGGCAAAATTTAAAAAGGAGGCAAATAAAAAATATGAGAAAGAATGAAAAATGAATAAAGGAAAAAAGAAAGAAAAATTAATAAAAGAAGAATGAAAAAGAAAGAAAAATGAATTTGAAAGAAAAAGGTGAAATGAAAAAAGAAAAAAAGAAAAAGAAAGAAAAGGAAAAATTTAAAAATTTAAAAAGAATAAAATTGAGAAAATTTAAAAAACAATGAAAATAAAAAGGAAAAAACAATGGAAATAAAAAAGAAAAGATAAAAAGGAAAAGATAAAAAACTGAAAAAGTTAGGAAAATACAAAAGAATAAAAAGAAGAAAAAGAAACAAAAATGGTAAAAGAAGAAAAAAAAATTAAAAATAGCAAGGAAAAGATTAGCAAAAAAGAAGAAAAAAGAAGAGAGAAAAAAAAATTAGGATTCAAATCCAGAGAGATCCGAATACTTTAGATATTTGCGTTTATTTATCAAATCCACCAAGCAAACAATTTTAGTGCTTCTACTTTGACTAACCAAGCAGCAAACGGTTCTTTGTTTTCCATTATTGATTCAACTCAATGTTTAATTTTCGCAAAGCTACAAAATGCCAAGTATAGATACAAAGGCACTGAAAATGGAATCGGCAACATCCAAATGATGAAATCAACTACAAGTTAACTAAAAGCCATTGTAATGCACTTTCCGTTATCATCACAATGACTGATAGCAAACCAGATTAATGTCTACTGACATTTTTATGGTTACGACTAATACATAAATTTCACTGACTAATTTTGGGTGAGTGCTACAAACTTAAACCTGTTATCACTAAAGTGTATTGCAATCAGTTTCAATTGACTTTTGCAATTCAATGTCATGGCAGTTACTGACTGGGACCAATTCTTTAAGGATCATTTAATAATATCAGATGACTGCTTTAGCATCTCTCACATAGGATCTATTGTATTTTTTGTTTCTTTCTTATTTTGTCTCAATTTTTTACTAACAAATTTTAACACTAATTATTAATTTTAATTGAAAATTAAAAATAATCAAATTTACCAAATTTAATCTAAACTTATCTATAAATGGAACATTGTGTGTGTGCGTGTGTCTGTGTGCATGTGTGTTAGTTACTTATAGACTCAAAAACGGCTGAACCGATTTTCTTAAAAATTTACAGTTGTACTATAAGCGTCTGCGAGTGTTCTTAGCTAGATTTTGTGTCGAGGTACCCTCGATAAATATCAAAAATCGATAATCGAAAAAATCGGGTTATGGAAGGAGTGGTTCGATTTTAATCAAATTGCACTCATAGACAAAGACATAAGAAACGATATTCAAAAGTTTCAAGGTTACAATTCTTACAATGCGGCAGAAAATTTGATATCGATACCAGGAAATCAAAATTTGACTTACATTCATTCATTTTTCTTTCAGTCTAAGGTTTCGCTTTAACTGGAAACAACTATTGCTTTTTAGTCTTTCGTGCCAACGTCCAAAGAGTCTGAGCCCCAGGACCATGGATTAGTTTTAAAGCTTACATTACTCGCCAAGCAACACCGGGCTATACTGTTAGTTATTTATAATTAATTTTTAGGCTAATCATTAATTCCTTCAGGCATTATGAACATGATCATTTTTTAAAAAGTTTTGTGTTTTATTTTAGCTTTCTAGACTCATTCAAATGTCAGTTAAGTGCCATACGTGATACACGCTTTCGATAATCATGTCTCGAAAAAGACATAACTGACTGGGCAGAAGATTATCCCGCAGTAAGTTGCCATTGCTTTCTGTGGGAGACTGGTTGCGAGACAAGGCTATAGAATCCAAGCTGTCCTATTATTTAACGCATAACTGGAGGGAAGAGATGGATTAATACCTTTCCCAAGGGTATTTGTGTGTGAGTGAATGCAAGGAATTCAACTGGAATTTGAACTTGGCTCCCAGATTTGTCATTCTGAGATGAGATATATCTACCACAATGCACAATTCAGCGGTGCAGATGTTAAAACATGGAAGATGAAATCAGCAGAATTAGTTCAAGCTCAGGCTGGGAAAGTTTGTATTTTACTCTTTTTTTTAAAAATCCTTTCACCCCAAACAGTGCAAGACCACCACCAGTGTGCAGGGATAACAGGGAGAGAAAAGACTGTGTACAGATGGTATATAACAAAAGATAAAAAGATAAACAGGAGTCAAGAAAACGGTAATACTTTCATGGCTTCCGCACCGATGAACTTAGCTCTCTGGTGCCCCCTATGTACGAATTAACTCAAGCCACAAGATTAGCAACTAGGTGAAATCAATAAAATGTAAACAAAATTTCTACTTCAGTAGCTTCTTTTCTCGCACTTTCTACCTGTGAAATTCCCTTCCATTTACTTGCTTCCGTGACAGCTACAATCTCCAAGAATTTAAATGTAAAGTCAATAGTCATCTCCTATCTCACTAACCTGCATCCTCTCTCTCTCTCTCATGCTCCTTTGTCCGTCCACTCCACTCTCATCAGTATTCTCATCCTTCTCTTACCCACTTCCTGACACCCCCTATAACCTGTCACTCTTTCTCATAACTTTCCTCCTATGTAACCCCTGTGCACCAGTGGCAGTAAACTGCCTTGCTTGGGGTGATATGATTAAAAAAATAAAAGTTAACATTGCATTTAAATTTTTGGAGATTGCAGTCATCATGGAAGCAAATAAATGGAAGAAAGTATCACAAGTGTTAAATGGGCAAAAAGAAGCTGTTGGAATCAAAGTGGCGGTTATATTTAACTATTTCAATGGTAAAAGGGTGGGATCTCAATGCCAATCTAGTAGTATGCTTAAATTCAAGTGGTGATAAACCCAAATAACATAAATCACTAAACTTGAAGCTATTCGACAACAGCAACAGATAAAATGGATAGCATATGTAACTAGGAAAAGAAATAGTGACATAATCAAACTGTCGGAGTTCAACATTACTTCAGACAAATGGTTAGGAAGGAAACTGCTATCAATATTTGAAAACATGAAACCTGCGACTGAACTTTAGAAATCTATTTCCTTCAAAATTCTTTTAAGAGCAATATATATATATATCTACCGAACGCCCATAGCCCAGAGGTAGAATCGCCGACTGACGCCAATTCGGTTGGGTTTCAATCCTAGGTTAAAAAGCAATCGGAGTCTAACCGTACTGATGAGCTGTGATATAGCGAAACAGATCTGTCTACGGATGACTATACATATATATATATATATATATATATATTAGTCATTCACATACAAGCCTGTTTTGCTGTATCACAGCTCATCAATGTGGCTAGACATATCCGCTTGCTTCCGGCCGGTATTGAAACTCAACCGATTTGGTGTCAGTTGGAGTCACTACTCCCTAAGCCATCGACACATGGAATCAGAGAAGGGAAATTTTAACGTGTTGTATATAAGCAGTATATACACACGCCAGTCATCGAAAGAACTCAATTCATTTCTGTAGAGTAATGCATATATCGCAGAAGTGGAAACTGTTTTTAAAATTTTCTTCTCTAGACAGCTCAATCGTAATGAGAGCATAATATATTAGTCATCCACATAGAAGCCTTTTTCGATGTATCACAGCTCATCAGTGTGGATAGACACATCCACTTGCTTCTGGCTAGGATCCAAACTCGACCAATTTAGTGTCAATCGAAGTTGCTACTCCCTAAGCCATAGGTACATGGAATCGGAGTTCAAAAATTTCCTTTAAAATTGTTTTAAGAGCAAAATTTTATAAATTCAAATGAAAGCTGTTTGGTCAATGAAACTGTCAGTTAAATGCCATATATGATACACGCTTTGGCGATTATGTCTCTTTTGATCCTTGACTGACTTGGCAGAAGATTTTTCTACAGTAGGTTGCCATTTGTTTCTGCAGTAAATTTGTTGCCAACCTAGACTATAGAATCCAATCTGTTCTGATATTTAACCTATAGCTGGAGGGAGAAGAGATAGATTAATACCTTTCCCAAGAGTAATTACACGTAAGTGAATACATTAAATTCAACTGGAATTCAAACTGGTCTCTCTGATTTCTCATTCCAAGTTGATATCCATTACACCAAAGCACATACCACCTTATAATCTTTCCTTATAATGGAAAAGGAGTTGGTTATTACCTTATATATATATATATATATATATATATATATATAGGTGTGTGCATGTGACTCTTCAGAAATGAATTGAGTTCTTTCGGTGACTGGTGCGTGTATACACTGCTTATATGCAACACGTTAAAATTTCCTTTCTCCAATTCCATGCGCCTATGGCTTAGGGAGTAGCGACTCTGACTGACACCAAATCAGTCAAGTTTTGATCCCGACCAGCAGCATGTGGATGTGTCTAGCCACACTGATGAGCTATGATACAGCGAAACAGGCTTGTATGTGGAGGACTGATGTATATATTTATTATAAATTATAGTTTAGAACATGTACAAATTTTTATCCACTACAAATTTTGTAGTAGAGAAAAATTTGTACATGTTTTAAACTATAATTTAAAATAAATATTCACAGCTCTATATTATATATTGAGCACTGTTTTAAATTAATGTTTTGGACATTGTAAATTTGGCATAAAGGGGACATTTTACTCCAAAATTCGTCCCTCGCCCGGGAAAGAGCGACATGAGCAACAGGTGTCTCTGGACCGTTACCCTGCGACTGTGCACATCAAAGACAAAATTACTTTCGGAACATGGAACGTCAGGACACTCAACTGTGGACAACTAGAGAATGTCAAGTAGGAGATGGACAGACTGAAGATCAACATCCTAGGCATATGCGAAACCAGATGGCCTGATAATGGAGATCTCAGTAGCGACACCCACAGGATAATTTATGCAGGAGGCAAAAACAATGAAAAAGGGATCGGTTTAATACTAAACAAAGAAGTAAAGAAATGCGTTCTTGAATGCTGTCAGCTTTCAGAGAGAGTCCTCTTGGTTAAACTGTGGGGAAGGCCCTTCAATATATCTATTATAGTAGTTTACGCGCCGACAACTCAAAGTTCGGAGGACGAAATAGAAACATTCTATTCAATACTGAAACAGTTAGACACATCTACTTGCTTCCAGCCGGGATCGAAACTTGACCGATTTGGTATCAGTCGGAGTCCCTACTTCATGAGCCAAGAGTGCATGGAATGAAAGAGGGGAAATTTCACTACCGAACGCCCATAGCTCAGAGGTAGAATCGCCGACTGACGCCAATTCAGTCGGGTTTCAATCCTGGGTTAAAAGCAATCAAATTCTAATTGTACTGATGAGCTGTGATAAATCAAAACAAGCTTATATGTGGATGACTAATATATATATTAATCTACATACAAGCCTTTTTGGCTGTATCACACGCTCTCACACCTATGAGCACTATGGAAGAACAGTAAACTTTAAAAAAACAGTAGCTACTCACACATCTACACATTGTTCATTCAGTAATAAATTTGAACACTCTCAGCTCCTGGCATGTATTTAAATTGCATATAACACACTATTGTCTGCCTTCCTCTACTGAGTGTCCAAAGCTCAGAGGTAGAATCGCTGACTGATGTCAATTCGGTCGGGTTTTATACCTGGAAGAAGCAATCGGATGTCTATCCGTACTGATGAGGTGTGATACAGCAAAACAAATCTCTCTATGGATGACTATATATATATCAGCATATAGTGTGGGTATAGAAGAATCCAAAGGAGTATCCTGCACATACAGTGGTAGGATAACTCTCTAAGAGTGCTCTAAATATATGATACAGCGAAATAGATCTGTCTGCGGATGACTATATATATTGGATGTGCGTTGTGGTGCAGTGGATATCAGCTCGGAACGAGAAATCAGGGAGTCGAGTTCAAATTCCAATTGAATTCATTGCACTCACTTACGTGCAAATACCCTTGGGAAAGGTATTAATCCATCTCTTCCTTCCAGTTATGGGTTAAATAACAGGACAGATTCGGTTCTATAGCCTTGGCTGGCAACCAATCTCCCGCAGAAAGCAATGGCAACCTACTGCAGGATAATCTTCTGCCCAGTCAGTCAATTTTCTTTTGAGACATGATCGCACAATCGTTTTTCACGTATGGCACTTAACTGACTGATATATATGCAGCATATATACACGCCAGTCACCAAGAGAACTCAATTCATTACTGAAGAGTATATATATATATATATATATATATATATATATATATATACTTTTAAGGATTGGAGACTTTTCCATTAACTTCTCAGCCTTTTACAAACATCTCTGCTTTCTTTATTTAGACTGGGAGAATTTATTGTAGTTCATTTTACGAGAAGTACAATTTTCTTGTGACTAAGAGACCAATTGGCCTCATGTCATTCAGCCAATGCAATGACTATTAAATTTACTATGATATCTGAAGGCAATTTCCCAAATCCTTGATAAATGAATATGTCATAACAAGGACCACCCCAGCTGATAGCAATTTTAGATAATGTCTTAAGCACTCACATAAAGTACAAATCTAAGTCACTTGAAATTCATCTCACCTCTAAAAGTTTTATTGATACTTATAACACAGAGTTAAGTTTGGCACAAGGTCACATTTATGAGCAATACTAAGCATTGTACAACAGTGAATGTTTCTTTTCTTTTTTTTCTTTTTTTTAATCATTTCACGGAAATGCCACTGATGTGCAGGGGGCTACATAAGAGTAAAAAGATTCATTAGAAGAGAGTGAAGAGAAGGACGAACCAGTTAGATAGGAGCAAGAGAAGGATGAGAATACAGGTGTGATGACAATTGCAAAGGTGGAGAGAGAGGAAAGGATATACGGGGTTGGGAAAGAGCTAGAGTCAAGTGGTTAATAGATGAGTATTGACATTGCATTTAAATTTCTGGAGGTTGTAGCTGTCAGAAAAGCAAGAATATGGGAGCGAGTTCCACAGGTGGGAAGTGCGAGAGAAGAAGCTGCAGGAGTAGAATTGTCATCTGCATTTGGCTAAACTAACTGTGAATGGGTGGGACCCAGTTGCCAATCTGGTTGCACGAGTAAACACCTGTTGAGGAGGCACCAGTGACTTAAGTTCGTCCGAGCAGAAGCCATGAAAGTATTTATAGAACAGACAAAGGGAGGCCACATTTCGTCGGTGGGGAAGTGGCTGTAGTCGAGCCACTAAGTCAGTAGGTTATGAATTACAATCCTCATACAGAATGGACGATTGGTGATTGGTTTGGAAAACAAAATAGGCAGAGTGAGTTGAAATTCAAGGTAGGGGTTGTTTAAATTGCACAAATACCCTTAAAAAAATGGTCAGAATCCACCTCTCCCTAAACATATTGTCTTTACAAGAGATTAGAACAAAAATGCCTTATCACTAGTATACCACATGGGTATAACATAAAATTGGCTGCAAAATATATGTATGGCCACCCCTGCCACCAAACATGTAAACACACAGTCAGTTAATTACCATATGTTATACATGCTTGGGTCAAAAGAGACATGACTGACCAGGCAGAAAATTTCTTTCGGTAAGTTGCCAACCAAGTCTGTAAAACTCAATCTGTCCTGCTATTCAACCCATATCTGAGGGGAGAAGAGATGGATTCATACCTCAAAGATTGTATTTTGTCACACAAAAAATGCTGTTGAATTTCTAAAGGATAACACTTCCAAAGCAAAATAAAGTACTCAATATTAAAAATAGAGTATTAACAGTAAACAAATAAAATAAAAACTTCAAAAACTTATAATTCTGACACAGAGTTTTACAAACGTTATCTGCTCATCACTGATGTTATTCTCTGATGAAAGGAGTCTATCTGTGAAACTTTGAATCAGAAAGATAAGCTTTGACACTTTATTAATTTTTTAATCATTTGACCCAAGCAAGGCAGGATCGCCACTGTTGGGTTACAGTGAGAGAAAAAAACTGGGTAGAGTGGGTATTGAAGAAAAAATAAAAGATGAATGGAATTTAAGATAGAAGATGGAAATTGATGTTGCATTTAAATTTTTAGAGATTGTGCAAGAAAAGAAACTGATAAAGCAGAAGTTGTGGTTACATCTAACTAAAAAACTGTAAAAGTTTGGAACCTAGATGTCATTTTAGTAGTATGCTTAAATTCAAGTGGTCGGGGCACTGTGGAAAAAAAAGCTCATCAGAATAGTTGCCATGAAATTTTTTGTAAAATATGTAAGAAGGTTATAAAGTGACTAAATTCAAGATGCCAAGTCAGGACCGATTATATTGCAGATCCTTTTTTGGATTTTGTTAAGAATCTTGAGATGAATAGCAACAAAAACTTTCTGGCCTGACACAGTGACTAATCTTTTGTAGCAGTAGATGTGACTATAGATATGATATGTTCATTCTACTTTCAGTTGGTTGTATTCATTACATTTTTATAGCCATTCTTCTTTTTTTATTAATTTAATTTTTCAAACATTTGCAAGTTATTTAAAGCCAGAAATTTTTTTTTCAGAGTGTAAAAATTTGTTTTCTTTTTTGGAGATAATAACGATTTAGTGATACAAGTCTTACTAATTAACCCATAGCTGAGGGATTAGATTTTCTAAGCACTGCTTAGATGTGGCACAAGGCTAAAAGTAGGAGATACCCAGTGACGATCGAACTCACTTCTCAGTTGTAACAGGTTCTAGTGAGACAAGCTTGCTAACCATTACACTACATTGAGGTGTCCAAAGGGAGAAGGGATTCATACCTTTCCGAAGGGCATTTGCATATAAGAGAATATAATGAACCCAATGGGAATTGGAACTCTACTCTCCAATTAAAACCTCAAGTTATTATCTATTATGCCAAATGCACATCCATGATTGCAGCACCTGGTATTCCCAAGCAGTCACCCACTTAGGTACTGACCAGGTTTGACATTGCTTAATTTCAATGATTGTACAGGAACTGGTGTTTTAGTGTGATATGGCCATAAGCCCCTTTTATTATTTTGTGTGTTATCATCTTACTAGAGAGTAATTTTAAGTGCCTAATTACCAAGTCCCCTCTAGAGTCTATGAGTAAAAGGGTCACTTTAGAAGAGTCATATTTGGGATATTTTGTTTAGAGTGATAGGTTTTTGTAGATGATGTATGCAGTCCCACATTAAGTAATCTTTTGTAGCTCTGAGATGCTGATGTAGCCAAGAATTTTATGTGAATTAACTTTAGTACCCTTCTTTATCGTAACCATTGCTCCAATCACAACACGGAAAATCGTAATCCCACATTTTTTGTTACTTCAATTTGTAGGTCTTTATAATTTATAGTGGGTTATCTGATACAATAAGGTGTAAATGTGTTGAAACAAATTAGTTTGATTTGTCCTTAGCCCATCATAAGAGGGGTATAAAACAAGAAAATCAAATTGTAAATTGAAACAACAATTCATATACATAATGAATCAATTAAGGTTTTTTCAAATAAATCAATGCATTTTGGTTGCTACAAGGCCATTAAAGTGTTTGTAGTAGTCCTTGCAAGAATGGTTCTTTTGTTATTATTACTTTGCAAAATTTTACAAGGCAGCCAGGAAGCCTTTGCTTCAGCAAGCTAATAAGATGAAGAGACTGGCATGGGGAAGAGAGCACAAAAACAGGACAGTTCATTTAATGCACATATTATTGTGCAGTTTTAAAAAAGAACCATTCTATTTTCATTTAGAATTATCCAAATGGCAATAAATACTAAAAATACTATGACATACATCATTTTTTTAAAAAAAAAGGGGTGGCCTAATAATTATGGTCAGTAGTGTATATTTGGCCTATTGTAAAATTTATTTTCATAGTATAGTCACTCCATCAGCATTTATGACATTGCACTTTCTTAGGCTAACATTATCAGCTGAAATGAAGTGGGAAGTTTATTTTGAATCTACTGCTAATTCTGCTGTTAAAAAGTTGATTAACTGTGTTGCGCTAGAAAAATTTTTCTCCAGAAACAGAACATGTGCCTTGACCTTTCAGGGTGTAGGCAATCATGGCCTTCCAACTCTCCCTATCCTTGGTAGCTCTTAGCACACTTTCTCCTGTAACATCACGCAGCCCCTGTTCTGTCATCCACCTCCTCAGGCCCTTCAAATATGTTATCCGCTGCTTTTCTCTGTCTCTTTTACCCTCTATCTGGCCTGTTAGTACAGGTTCTCCAAGCCCTCCTTCCTCATTGCATGTCCCAGGAACTTCATTTGTCTCTTCCTGATGTTCAATATTAATTTTCTTTCATTTCCATTCTTTCCAACACATCATCATTTCTCACATGCTCGATCCTTGATATCCACAGCATCCTTCTGTAGAACCCCATTTTAGCTCCTTCAAGTTTTTCTTTCAGCTTTGTTGATATTGTCCAATATTCACTGCCATATTGAAGAACTGACATCACATAGCAATTTAGGACTCTTTTCTTTGTTTCTAGCAAAATCTTCCTGTCTCTACTCAGCTTCTGGAACGCGTCCTTTTCCATGCCAATTCACCTTCGGATCTCTGTGTCATGCTTTCCATCTTCTGTTAGAACACTTTCCAAGTATTTAAATTTTTGTACCTGCTTGATTTTAATATCCCCCACCTGTATTTGGCATTTTGGGCTGCTCTTTTTGCTGATGACCATGCATTCGTTTATCTTGCAGTTTATTTGTAGCCCTTTCTTCTCACTCTCTTCAGCTACCTTCTGTAGAAGGTATAGTAGTTTCCTTTCCGTGTCTGCAATCAGCACTGTATCGTCTGCATATCTTATGTTGTTCAAATTGTGGTTTATGATGACAAATCCTGGCATAACATCTTGGGTCCTCAAAATATTCTCACTGTACAAGTTAAATCGATCCGGTGAAAAGACACATTTCTCCATGCTATGAATGCTGCTTTTATTTTTATTAAACAGTGAATTTAATAAAGTTTTGGAGAAAATGGAAACAAAGAGAAAAATAATAATATCTGTAAGAGAAAGTTGAGGTTTCTGAGGCATATACTGAGGAAGAAGGGCTTGGAAAATCTGATACTCACAGAGCAGATGGGGGAAGAGAGTGGGACAGATGCTAGGAACTAATAATAGATTTAGTGAGCTTGAGTAAATGGATCGCAGAACAGAGCTTAAGAGAAACAACAGAAGGATAAGGTTTATTAATAGCTACAAGGGACAGGAAGTCGTGGAGAGTCATGATTGCCTATGCCCTGAAGAAACACAGCATATAAAGAAAATGTTCTCTTAACATCTTTCCAATTTTCTCCTGAAATCAAGAACAGGGAATTTAAAGCAAAACAATAAAGGTACCTTTAAAAAAAGAAGGAGTTGGTTGAAACTGACTGCTAGAAAAATGGCTTAAGGTATCTTGGTTGGTTGGTTGTTTTGTTTTTATGGCATATCAACCTCGGCGGGTCATTTATTGCCAACTAAATTTTATTTATTTATTGCTGCTAATATCTTTTTCTTTCAACAATTTATTGTTGTTTTTATATAAGTTTTGTGTCTAGTAATACATTTTTCTTTTCGAGTAGCAAGATTCATTGGGATTTGTTTTTAAGGGCAGGGTCCCCAAGTCCTACCCTTATTATTTAACCCATAAGTGGAGGGAAGGGACAGATTAATACCTTTCCAAAGAGTACCAGTGCATAAGTGAATGCTGTGTATTCAACTGGAATTCAAACTCGGCTCACCGATTTCTCTTTTCCGAGCTGATATCCACTGCATCACAACGCACATCCGTCACTAAACGCTTATAGCACCTGGTATTTCCAAGTGGTCACCCATCTAAGTACTGACCAGGCTCAATGTTGCTTAACTTTGGTGATTGAGTGAGAACTGGTGTATTCAATGTAATAGGCCATAAGCCTTAAGGTATGTACTTCAATATGCAATATATATATACCAGGTTCATATTCATTTGGCACCTGTCAGTTTCAGGGTACTATAGAGTTGTCTTCTGGGTGCTTCAGCATCTGGAGTGTCTTAATAGGTCCAATCAAGAATGACCATAAACTGAACCTGTGAGCACCGAAGAAATATTGAAGAAAATGGAAACAAGGGAAAATAATACTGATATATCCTGAAAAGGAATACAGTATAAAATGATCAGTTCAAGAATGGAACTCCACACCAGGAATAAGAAATATAGATTTATTGTACTAAGGTACAATTAACAATAATAAACATATCGGCAAGCCACGGTTTGGCATGGAATCGACTATCAAATAGTGAATATCTTCGTCTAAGACCTTTTCCCTCTTCATTACCGTCTTTTATAAAGTAGAGCATTCTATTCTCAGGGATGGCAGGATGTTCCACTATAACAAATACATAATATCAGGAAGAGACAGTTAAGGTTTCTGAGGTACATAATGAGGAAGGATGGCTTGGAAAATCTGATACTCATGAGACAGACAGAATGCAAGATGGACAGAGGAAAGCAACTAACATACTTGGTGAGTCTGAGTAAATGAATGGCAGAACAGGACTTAAGAGAAATAAAAGGAGGAAAAAGTTTATTTAGAGTGACAAGAGACAGAAAGTTGTGGGGAGCCATTATCACTTACACCATAAAGAGACACAGCACATAAAGTAGTTCCCAGATCATCTCATTTTTCTTTCTCTTTCTTTCTTTCACAGTATTATTTTCCTTCTTTTCAATATTTCTTTCAAGCATTAAACTTCTGTCATAATCACCAACAAACACCCTACCCTACTAAAAGAACCCCTTACCTTCCGCATAGCATTAGCCAAGGTGTCATCAAGTTCTAATCTACCAACAACTCTTTGATGCTTATGAAGTAATATTTTAATGTTTCTTTCATCATTTTTTTTTTACTACTTTTCTTCACAAATCCTACACCTTCTCATTTTTTTTTACATCTTATTTCCTTTAGAAACCATCAAAGTCAGATCTTTGACTTCTGTACCGGTGGTCAGCAGTCACAAGCTTGATGGAAGCTTGTCCCATCACTCATCCAACTTCATTAACTTCATTTTCTTTCAAATTAAAAACAGAAACGTCTCCGCATCAAACATGCAAAACAAAAGCATAAGACAAGTCAACTGTAACAACAAAAACAATAAAAGCAATAACCATAACATAAGCAGCAACAATAAAAAGCAACATTTTTTAACAACAAAAACAACAAGAACAGCTAGAGTAAGTGTTGTGGATCTTTGTCACCAATTTGTTGTGGAGTTGGGGTGAAACTTTATCAAAAATTGTAGTGGCCAGTTTGTGCCTAAAGTAAGACACGGAACACAGAAGGTAGGTTCAAAACAGTGTATTAGTACAATAAGAACGTATGTACAATGTCAGTCAGTCAGTTTAGTGCCATACATGAAACACACTTGGGCAATCATGTCTCTCACGAGATATCTGTCCTGTTATTTCAGTCATAGCTAGAGGCAGAAGAGATATATTATTAAGTAGTACTTAGTGGGGGATCAGTTTATTACTTCATAACAATATAAAACTGACCCCCTACTTTATGACCAGTAAAATCCCTAATCATGACTCCAACTATTATATTCAGTCCGTCAGTTTAGTGCCATACATGAAACACGCTTGGGCAATCATGTCTTAAAATGTAATATAACAATCTGGCCCCACCCGAGGAAGTGATGCAAGCGATGGTGTTTCCCGTCGGTGAAGGGGGCGGCGAAGCGACAAGACAGGTGTTTGTGAAATACATCCTGTCGAGGCCGGAGCGGATGTCATTTGACCTTATTTCCGACAGCGGCGGAAATGGCTACAGAGGCAAACAGATCAGGTGTCTCTTAGAATTACGTGGGCATTGCGTGGGCGAGGCAGGACCGGAAGGAAAGTCCCGGTTCTAGAAGACTATATAAAGACCTCGACACACGGATTCGCCAGCAGAGAACGGCCAGTGGAAGCAGAGAAACACCACAGCCAAGACTACACTCCCGTCAACCCATTCTATGTGCGCTCTCACCCTTCCGTTCTCTATTCCACACGGTTCGTCGTCATTAATAAAAATATAACCTTATATTTTTATATATGCGTGTTTGTTGTTTTGTCGTTGTACGGCGATATATAACAAAAAGAGACATAACTAACTGGGCAGAAGATTATCCCGCAGTAGGTTGCCATTGCTTTCTGCGGTAGACTGGTTGCCAGCCATGGCTATAGAACCCAATCTGTCCTGTTAGTTAACCCATAACTGGAAGGAAGAGATGGATTAATACCTTTCCCAAGGGTATTTGCACATACGTGAATGCAATGAATTCAATTGGAATTTGAACTCGGGTCCCTGAGTTCTCGTTCTGAAACGATATCCATTGTACCACTATCCACATACTTTCAAGGTAAGTGCCAATAATAATTAAAAAGAAATAAGTAATTTACACAAGCTACTAGATTAGCAACTAGGTCCCACCCTTTTACAGTGAAACCGATAAAATATAACCGCAATTTCTACTCTAACAGCTTCTTTTCTCACACTTCCTGCCTGTGGAATTCCCTTCCATATACTTGCTTCCCCAACAGTTACAATCTCCAAGAATTTAAATGTAAGGTCAGTAGACATCTCCTATCTCACTAACTCTCAGCCGTTCTCTCAAGCTCTTTTCTCCATCCACTCCACCCCCATTACACCGCTATTCTCATCCGTCTATTACCCACCTCCTGACATTTCCTATAACTAACCCCTCTTTCTCATCACTTTCCCTTATGTAAACCCTTGCACAACAGTGGCAGTAAAATACCTTGCTTGGGGTGAAATATTTTTTTAAAAAAGTATGTAGGGTATTATTACGCTGCTTATTGCCTGACAGTAGCTGGCTTTAACTGAATACTGACTGCTGCCAACTGTTGGTAATTATATAGTAAGAGGAAGAGCCCATTCTTCGTAGAAGGGCACCATAATAGTAAGTGTAACAGCAACATTCATGGCAGGTGTGTAGGATAAGCAAACAATGGTCAGCTCAAACTCCTATCCTCCACACATACACATGCAGATTATAAAACACACACAACCTATTATAATAGGTTGTGCGTGTTTAATATAATTACAATAAAAATAATGACATAAACAGCAACAAGAAGCAATGAAAAAACATAAAATCAAGAAAAGCAACAATAACAACAACAACAACAGTAAGGATAAGAATAACAATAATAATAACAGCAACAATAAGAAGAGGAACAAAAATAATAAGTAGAAAAATAAGATAAACAATGAGAACGAAAACAATACTGTAATAACAAAAACAACATGACAACAAAAATTATCATGGCAAAAGGACAACAAAAAAGTGAGCACAGCCAAAGTAACAACAGCAAAAGCAGCAATAAAAAGGGATAAAACAATAATAATAAAAACAAAAATATCTATCTAAATCTAAACTTATTCATAAATGGAACTTTGTCTCTGTGTGTGTGTGTGTGTCTGTTACCTATAGACTCCGAAACGGCTGAACCGATTTTCTTGAAAATTTACATAGTTGTACTATAAGCATCTGCGAGTGTTCTTAGGTTTTGTTTTGAGGTACCCCCAATAAATATCGAAAATCGATAATCGAAAAAATCACGTTATAGAAGGAATGGTTCAATTTTAATCAAATTTGATACACTCATAGACAAAGACATAAGAAACAATATTCAGAAATTTCAAGGTTGCAGTTCTTACAATAGTGCAGAAAATCGATAATATATATATATATATATAAAAGGCAAGATGTTTGTGTGTGTGTCTGTTTATTTGTCTGTATGTCCTTTATACAAATCCACAATTTTTATCCGATTCTCACCAAACTTCACCCAAATATTCTAGGCTGAGTCTGAGCTTCAGGACCATGGATTAGTTTCAAAGCTTTCATTACACCCAAGCAACACCGGGCTATACTGCTAGTCAATTATAATAGCAACAAAAGAAGAATAAAACAATAAGAAGAATGACAATAATAATAATAATAATAATAACAAAAGTAAGATAATCAACATTAGAGTTTGAGTTTGAGTTAATCGCATATCAACCTTCGTGGGTTATTTAATGCCAAAAAGGTGGGAGTTTTAAGGTATTTTTTTAATGCTCGGTTGTAGCAAGAAGGTTGATTTAGTTAGATTATAATGAAAATGTTTTGTTTCTATTCCTTTTTATTTTAGAAAACTCAAAATGTCTTCTAGTTTTGTATTCAAAAATGTTTTGCTGAGAATAATTTTTTTCCTTCAAAAATGTACTGCTGGTAATAATTTTTCCTTCAGAAATGTATACTTTTCTATAAAAGTCTATTTTTATGTATATATTTCTATAAAAGTGTATTTTTTATATTTTCATAGTGTTTTGACTCCAGTTTGGGGGTTAACTATTTGCCCATAGCTTGGACCTTAACAAGTGCTACTACTCTGGTTCAGGGTAGACTTGAGAACAACAGCAATTAAGAGGTGGTTCCATGCTCCTCACAAACCCCCAATCAGTGGCCTTGCTGATGCCCAGGACTATCAACAGTAGAAAAAGTATGCAAAATAACAATAATACAAAATAATAATAGTAATAATGTCAATAATAATAGCCATAACAACAATTATAATGATGATAATAATAATACACTGAGAATTATGCAATAGACTTGGTTTCCATCATGTAAACATATGGTATCTGCTTTAGAAAACAAAGAGAATAAGATATTCCAGATCTTTGATAACATGTCAGAGCATATGTTTAACCACACCATCCAAACAAGCAGAATGGAATTGATATTGATGAAAAAAAAAAAAAAGAAACAAAATCATTCTATCAGATTATGGGTGTGGATGTGTCAGACGGAAAAAAACATGTGTTGAATGTGAGAGTTATAGCTGCACAGATAACGGCACACTTGGAACATTGCTCAAAACACAAAATGCAAGATTTGATGAATGAAGAATTTGGGGAAGAATTTACCATTGGTTTCATAGAGGCTACTGAGGAAGGTTTTTTTTTTTTAATCGTGTCACTTCAAGCAAGACATTCCACTGCCACTATAGCGCAGGGGGTTACATAGAGGGATTGGGCATGGGAAATGTCAGAAGTAGGGTGATAGATGACTTAGGATGTACATAGGGAGAAAGTTGGAGAGACTGGGTGTGAGTTAGTGTGTTAGGAGATGTCTATTGACCTTACATTTAAACTCCTGGAGGTTGTAGCCATCAGGGAAGCAGCGCATGCGGTAGGGAATTCCACAGGTGGGAAGTGCGAGGAAAGAAGCTGTTGGAGTAGAAATTGCGGTTACATTTCATTGGTTTCACTATAAAAGGGTGGGACTTAGTTGCCAATCTAGTATCTCATGCAAATTCACATCTAGGGGACACCAGTGATTTAAGTTTGTCAGAGCAGAAGCCATGAAAGTATTTATAGAAGAGGCACAGGGAAGCCATGTCATGCCGGTGAGAGAGATACTGCAGGCAGTCAGCCAAGTCAGTATCAATCACATTACAGATTCTTCGCTGTATTTTGTCAAGAACTCCAAGGAGAATAGAAGGGGCACCCAACCAGATGTGGCAGCAGTACTCAATACATGGGCGGATGGTGGATTTATGTAATTGCAGGATAAATTCAGGCAGAAAGAATTTCCGGGCCCTGCACAGAGAGCCGACTTTCATAGCTGCGGATTTAGCAATGGATTCAACGTAGTCATTCTACTTGAGGTCCACTGAGAGTGTCAGGCCAAGCAGGCGTAGTGATTTACTCTCTGGGAGGCAAGCCTGTTCCATGCTAATGGGAGGGAGGTGCAGTTGTCTGTGGTGGACAGCAGCTTCATTTTGGAAGAATTGAATTTTACGAGCCATTTCTTACCCCTATTCACCACGGATTGGAGGTCCTAGATCTGAGATTTGCCATCACTCTATATATTGTGGTAACCATCAGACATCTGAAGTGGACCTGCAGATGAAAGAAATAACAACATCTAGAAATAATACATTAGGAAAAATGTGTTAAAAGGTTTTTGGAAAATAACACAAACAGTCGGTCAGAAACAATAAGCTAAAATTTTGTTTGCATAAATGTGACAAAGAAGCCTGATGCCAATAGGCAGGGGTAATCCTTAAAGAGTTCCCTAATCTGTAGAATGTGACCTGGACAGATAAAAAAACATTTTACTCTTGACAGGCCTGAAGTATTACAGCTTTTTTTTCATGTGATCTATAATGAGAAACACAGAAAATAGTTACCTGTAGGTTTGGTGTAGGAGGAATATTAGCAGTTTACTTATCAGGAAAACACTCAGCATTCATTGACTGAATATCTAGTACTGATTTCAGTTTATTAAATCTTCATAATCAAACAGTTTTTCGGGAAAGTTTGATTTTTAAGTCCAGTATCAAGCAAGTACCAAAAATTTAAATACCTGGGAAGTGTCCTAACAGAGTACGGAAAGTGCGACACTGAGATCCAAAGATGTATTGGTATTTAGAAGCTAAATAGAGGATTGCGAGACATGAAGTTTTCACTGGAAACAAAGAGGAGAATATTGGATTGTTTTGTGATGTCTGTTTTTCAATATGGTAGTGAATGCTGGGTAATCTCAGCAAAAATGAAGGAAAGACATAAAGCAAATGAAATATGGTTCTACAGAACATGCAAGCAATGACAAAGTTTTAGAGAGGTTAGACATAAAAATGAAACTTATACTTAATATCCAGAAAAAACAGCTGAAGTTACTGGGATATGTAGTGAGGAAGGAGGGCTTAGAGAATCTGATGCTCACAGGATGAATAAAGAAAAGGAAAAATAAAGGAAAGCAATGTGTGACATACTTGAGGGACTTGAGCAGATGAACAGCAAGGGTTGAGTTGAATAATAACAGAAGAGGTGATAAGAGTGACAAGGGATAGGGAGATGTGGAGAGACATGATCACCTACCTCATGGAGGAACACAGCATATAAAAGAGGAATCACTCTTTCCAGTATTGACTGAGATTTCATTCCGAATCTTTTAAGGTAGTGTGGAAATTCAACATCTTGATTATATCATTATTTTCTCCTCAAGTTATATTTGCTGTCCAATTTAGTTGTTGCTGCTGTTGGAAGTCCTCAAGTGATGTGTTTTCTGTTATCTGGTTCAGTTTATTTTTTTTGGTGAATCTGTAGTGCTAGTTCACAATGTTCCATGAAGGATTATCTTTTCCAAGACTTCCAGGCTTCACTTGCTCAAAACATTTATTTAAACATTAATTTAAAAAAAAGACTGGTGTATACAGCTGACGGTTTAGATATTTCAAATAGGCTTGGCACCATACTTGACAGCCATTTGAAAATCTTGATCTGACAAGGCTATTTAGGGACAAAACCTGAGTTTGCAGCATAATGTTTTGGATTTGTAGAAACTTGCAGTGTTATATAAATTAGTGCTGACAAAGTCTATTTTAACTTCAACTGCCTTTTCTATAATAAATTTGTTATAGCTAATGTCATATACTCCTGTGACCCGATAGAAATAAGATTGAGATCATGGGCAGAAAATACCAGCAGTGGCCGACAAAAGTATGATTCATACCAAAAGTAGCGAAACAAAACTGTGATTTTTCATTCTGAGCTGATATCCACTGCACCACAATGTACTAGAGATTTTGGTACTTTACCAGAAAGAGGTAGAGGGCTAATAAGATAGAACGATCAGATGGTATGCCTAAGTTTTTTTTTTATAATCATATCGCCCCAAGCAAAGCATTTTACTGCCACTGCTTTGCAGGGGGTTTCATAGGAAAGTTATGAGAATAAGCAACAGGTTATAGGGGGTGTCAGGAAGTGGGTAAGAGGAGGCTGAGAATACTGATGAGAGTGGAGTGGACGGAGAAGGGAGCATGAGAGAGAAAGGATGCAGGTTAGTGAGATAGGAGATGACTGTTGACTTTAGATTTAAATTCTAGGAGATTGTAGCTGTCGGGAAAGCAAGTAAATGGAAGGGAATTCCACAGGTGAGAAGTGTGAGAAAAGAAGCTGCTGGAGTAGAGTTCTTAACGACTCGAACTAAAGAAGAGGATTTCCAACAAGCAGGGAAGCAAGATGCAGCAATTGCAGAGTTTAAAAAGAACCAGAATAAATGAGAATCTATCTTAATGAAAATCACAGGGATATCATCAAGTCTACATGTTTTGGTAAGAATCCAGTTTAGAAATGATAGCAAGAATTATGGATATCAGTCAATATAAATTAATATTCTTCAGTATAATTTGATTAGTGATTGTACTGAATCCCCAAATTTTTGTATATTCAAATTAATTTATCGACTACTAAGTTCAATCTAGCAAATTCTTAAAGTATTTTCATAAACCAGTTTTCACATTGTAAACTACATTTCTTAGTGGCTTACAACCATAGCACATTGAATACACTGGTTCTTGCTCGATCATCGAAGTTAAGCAACATTGAGCCTGGTCAGTACTTAGATGGGTGACCACTTGGGAATACCAGGTGCTGTAAGCTTTTAGTGACGGATGTGCATTGTGGTGCAGTGGATATTGGCTCGGAAAGAGAAATCGGTGAGCCGAGTTCAAATTCCAGTTGAATACCCAGCATTCACTTAAGCACTGGTACCCTTGGGAAAGGTATTAATCCGTCCCTTCCCTCCAGTTAAATAACAAGGGTAGGACTTGGGGACTCTGCACTTAAAAACAAATCCCAATGAATCTTGATACTTGAAAAGAAAAAAGTATTACTAGACACAAAAACTTATATAAAAACAACAATAAATTGTTGAAAAAAAATGTATTATCAGCAATAAATAAATAAAATTTAGTTGGCAATAAATGACCGACTGAAGTTGATATGCCATAAAAACAAAAAAACCAACCAACATTCCTTGGTTCTACAAGCCAGACAGTCATAGCTAAGATCCACCATTCCCTATACACCTCACCAAATCATTCTTATTCCCTTTAATTTCCATTAGGAAGAAACAAGTTTCAACCTTTCCAAGAACAGCTGCTTTGTGGCACAAACTCCCAAAAGGATGCTTTCCTGATTGCTACAAACTTAACCTCTTCATGTCTAGGGTTAACCATTATCTCTCCTACATAGCCTCATCAACTGAACTTCTTACCTCCTCCTCTTATGCTCATATGACAACCTCATTCAGTAAGTCCCTACCTTGAGTGGCTCTTAACCTCTTCATGTCTAGGGTTAACCATTATCTCTCCTACATAGCCTCATCAACTGAACTTCTTACCTCCTCCTCTTATGCTCATATGACAACCTCATTCAGTAAGCCCTACCTTGAGTGGCTCTTAACCTCTTCATGTCTAGGGTTAACCATTATCTCTCCTACATAGCCTCATCAACTGAACTTCTTACCTCCTCCTCTTATGCTCATATGACAACCTCATTCAGTAAGCCCCTACCTTGAGTGGCTCTTAACCTCTTCATGTCTAGGGTTAACCATTATCTCTCCTACATAGCCTCATCAACTGAACTTCTTACCTCCTCCTCTTATGCTCATATGACAACCTCATTCAGTAAGCCCTACCTTGAGTGGCTCTTAACCTCTTCATGTCTAGGGTTAACTATTATCTCTCCTACATAGCTTCATCAACTGAACTTCTTATCTCCTCTTCTTACACTCATGCAACAACATCGTTCATTAAGTTTATTTGCATTGTTCAGACGATTGTCTTCATGTTTATTGCCATATTCAAAACATTTCAGCCGTTGTCTGCTCCAGCCTTCTTCAGGTGTTTGTAATTTCAAACCAAACCCTTTATTTGAACATTAGATGATATCATTATTATTTTATATGCCATGCCACTTGCTCAAGGACTCATGATTTAGTGGATAAAAGCATTAGTTAGATCCAGTGACTTGACTCAAAAAGTTGTGAGTTCAATACCTGGCTACGGCAGTGGTGAACAAATAACTTAGAGAGTTGAGTTAATGAAAGATAACTATATGGCAAATGGAAGTGGCATCACACAGGGAATGAGAATGCTGCAGTGATCAAAAATAAAGGTTTTGGCTTGAAATTCCCTGCACCTGAAAAAGGCTGGAGCATACAACTGCCAAAACCTCATGTATATGCCAATAAAGATGAGAACAACAGTCCAAACAATGTAAATAATGTAAATACTATCTCATCTCGGAAATATAGACAAATATCATTCACTGATATTGTACCTTAAATGGTACTTGGGTCTTGTATTAGGAAAATAAGAGTCAGATCAGATAAAAATTAATGCATTGTCATCCATGCCTTGGGCTGGAGCTTCCTAACCCTAAACCTGTCCACTCCAAATATAGTTCCAGAAGCATATCTGCAGCATTGGTGATGAATTATTTTCTAACATACGACCCTTTTCCTACAGATGAATCTTTATTAGCCTCTAACTACTCTGTTTCCACAAGGACAAATTGCCCAGTGGATAAAAGTTTTTGTTAAATCCTCTGACTTGATCCAAAGAGTTCTGATTTCAATACTTGCCTACAGCACCGGTGAACAAAAAATTTAGAGAGTTGAGTTAAAGGAAGATAACTGGTACTGAGATATTTGGAAGTGGCATGACTCATGGAACTAGAACAATCTACTCTGGTGAATAAAATAAAGGGTTCAGTTTGAAATTCCAATCACCTGAAGAAGGTTTAAGGGTACAACAGCCAAAATTTTGTGTATATGGCTAGGAAAATGAGGACAACAGTTCAAACAATGTAAATAGTGTAAATACTCTGTTTGTATTTCCATCAAAAATGTTCAAACAATCTACGTACCTTTGTTCTGCCAGTTCAGGCCTTTAAAGCTAGAACTTGCTATGCCATGTACATGGGGTTTAATGATCTCTATTCCCTTCATATGTCAAGGAGGAGGTTCCACTTAAAGAGCTTCTTCACTAGAGCCATTACTTTCTGTAACAAACTCCTGTGAAAGGTGCTTCCCCCAATCACTATGGTACAATGGATTCATTTTTTTCAGCTTATCAACCCTTTACAGGTTATTTAAAGTCAGAAAATATCTTTAGATTTTAAGAATTTTTTGAAGATAATAATGATTTTAGTGATACAAAATGTGCATTGTGGTTCAGTGGAAATTGACTCAGAACAAGAAATCAGAGAGTATTAATCCATCCTTTCTCCCTCCAGCTATGGGTGAAATAGCTGAACAGATTGGGTTCTATAGCCTTGGTTGGTAACCAGTCTACTGTAGAAAGAAATGACAACCTACTGCAGGAAAATTTTCTCCTTAGCCAGTCGTGGATCAAAAGAGATATGATTTTTTTTTAAAAATCATTTCACCCCATGCAAGGCATTCCACTGCCACTATTGCACATGGGGTTACATAGGGGAAGGTGAAGAGAAATCGTGGTTAGATATAGGAAATGTCAGAAGGAGGGTGATATATGGGAAAGGATACCGAGGCTGGGGGTTGGGTAGATGGGAAGAGTGTTTGAAAGATGGTTAGTGTGTTAGGAGGTGTCTATTGACCTTACATTTAAACTCCTGGAGATTGTAGCCATCGGGGAAGCAATCATGTGGAAGAGAACTCTTCCACATGATTGCTTCCCTGACGGTTACAATCTCGTGGAAGAGAATTCCACAGTCGGGAAATGCAAGGAAAGAAACTGTTGGAGTAGAAGCATGTAGTACAGATGGCTATTAGCTGACTGTTACCTAACCTGAATGATAAAGAGGTTTGTATAGGGTCAACACCACTACTTGTAAAAAAACAAGTTAGAGAAGCATCAATGATTCCCTCGTTGATGGTAAGGGGTCGTCCATGGCCTATGCTCTACTGGGAGCGTTGGGGTAAAAAGGAGAAGATAAAAGACCTACTAACTAACCCAAAAGAAGCAGACTCATGCCACTTGAGCATAAGCGAATATGATGAACCTAACTGTAATTGAAACCTGGCTCTCTGATTAACAATTCCGTTACATAATGTCATTCCATGACACCATCTACACTTCCATGCTTGCAACACCTGGTATTTCCAAGCAGTCACCCATTTAAGTACTGACTAGACTCAATGATGCTTAACTTTGGTGCTTGTACTGGAATCAGTGTTTCAATATAAACCATAACATCTGTACACCCACGTTTACAGCACCTTGTATTCTTAACCAGTCACCAATCGAGATACTGACCAGGCTCACTGTTAGTTAAACTTTTTTAAGTCTAAGGTCAAATTTTATCGACCTTCATATCCTCATGACCTCAATATTACTTCTCTATAATAAACATCTAGTGTAACCTCCTACCTTGAGTGGTTCTTGGGTCTTGTATTGGAGAGAACAATAGTACAAAAGTGGGAGAGCTCTATAGGTAGATATTGATATTGACATGGTAAGTATAGATTCTTAGGTAGCCGCACTGTGTGAAAGAGATCATGTATATTCATATTTATAAGATCATGTGCTTATAAATAAATGTATGTCCATTGAAAGGAAATATGACAAGGATGCGCATAAAAGTTTTTTTTTCTTTTCTGAATGGAATAAAAAAAGGGATATATATATATATATATATATATATTGTATTTCATTTGACTTCAGTGAATCACCTAGATTTTACAGAAACAACAATTTTCCTTCCATTTTTATGATAGTTTTATTAATTTTTTTTGCCTTTTCATGAACAGAAAAAAATTCCTTCCTCTTTCCATTGAGGTTTACTTTACAAGGCAACCATTGTCAACAGGATTATCTAAAATAGTACCACAGCATAATTCACAGATTTTTTATTTATTTTATTTTATTGTTCTCAATCAATATTTCTTTTATTAAATTTTTTTCTATGCTGCTTTATTCCCTTTCTTTATGTTAATGAATTTTTTTCTTTCAAAACCCAAATATTTTTATTTCTTTTTCATTTATTTTTTAAGCATAATTTATTTTGTTTTCTTTTTTATGTTGGTTTTTTAAAATTATTGGCTTATCTTTTCTTATTTGCTTTTTTAAAATTTTGCTTTTATTTGTTCTACGTTTTTTTGTCATTATTTACTTCTTTAATGTCTTTTTTTCTATTCCTATCAATAACTTTCATCTGGTTTTTGATATCCATTAGAGTATTATACACCAAACAGGAGAATTATCAGTCTGCAAAAGACTGTATTGAATTGAAAGCCAAATATAAACAAATCTGACAGACAGATTTTGAACACACTGAGTGAGATAGATAGATAGATAGATAGATAGATAGATAGATAGATAGATAGATAGATATGAACAGACTGAGATAGATAGATAGATAGATAGATAGATAGATAGATAGAATGAGAGAAATAGAAATAAATAGGCTGAGATAGATAGATAGATAGATAGATACAGACTGAAATATATATATATATATATATATATAGATAGATAGATAGAGAGAGAGAGAGAGACAGAGAGAGAGAGAAAGAGAAATAGACAGGCTGAGATAGATAGATAGATAGATAGATAGATAGATATGAACAGACACAGATAGATAGATAGATAGATAGATAGATATATATATATATAGATAGATAGATAGAGAGAGAGAGAGAGAGAGAGACAGAGAGAGAGAAAGAGAAATACACAGGCTGAGATAGATAGATAGATAGATAGATAGATAGATAGATAGATAGATATGAACAGACACAGATAGATAGATAGATAGATAGATAGATAGATAGATAGATACTGAAATATATATATATATATAGATAGATAGATAGATAGCGAGAGAGAGACAGAGAGAGAGAAAGAGAAATACACAGGCTGAGATAGATAGATAGATAGATAGATAGATAGATAGATAGATAGATAGATAGATAGATATTGAAAAGTTGTATTTGAAATAGATGACCCATTTTTATTTTTTATTAAACAGTGGATATAAAACAAAGCAAATATGAAGCTTTTGAGGAAACCACCTGGCTGAAGAGAATGAACTTTGCTTAAAAAGGGTAAATAGAAACTTGCATATGTATATTCTCTATGGCCGAGTGGTAAAGCACACTCAATGAACTGGTGGTTTCTCTTACAAAGGGGGTTTCTGCTTTGATCTCTGTCGGGGGAGCATATATATTTTACTAAGACTTCACAAAGCTGCAGCCCAATAGACCTAGAACACACGGTTTTGTTTTGTAGAAAAAAAAAAATGAATCATTTGTTTTAATCACAAAGTATCCGCTATAATAACGATTGGAGAAATAAAAATGTTGGATTGAAATTAAATCCATTAATTCTTTAAAATATATATGTATATATTGGAGAGTAAATGTTGAACTTAGCTCATTGACCAACAATGTAAAATTGCTCACCATAGTCATAATCTAAACTTATTTATAAATGGAACTTTGTCTGTGTGTGTGTGTGTGTGTGTGTGTGTGTGTGTGTGTGTGCATCTGTGTGTGTGTCCGTTACCTATAGACTCCGAAACGGCTGAACTGATTTTCTTGTTGTACTATAAGCTTCTGCGAGTGTTCTTAGCTAGGTTTTGTTGAGGTACCCCCGATAAACATCAAAAATCGATAATCGAAAAAATCGGGTTATAGAAGGAGTGGTCCAATTTTAATCAAATTTGATACACTCATAGACAAAGACATAAGAAACGATATTCAGAAGTTTCAAAGTTGCAGTTCTTACAATAGTGCAGAAAATTGATAATATATATATATATATAAAAGGCAAGATGTTTGTGTGTGTGTGTCTCTGTTTATCTGTCTGTATGTCTTTTATACAAATCCATAGTTTTTATCCGATTCTCACCAAACTTCACACAAATATTCTTTAGGCTGAGTCTAAGCTCCAGGACCATGGATTAGTTTTAAAGGTTTCATTACACCCGAACAACACCCGGCTATACTGCTAGTTTACCATAAATCTATTGAATAATTACTGTAAATGAGAAAACTGTCATTAGATCTGTGATGCCTTGACAACTCAGCCAGGAGATCAGGAGGTCCTATGTGGCCAAGAGATTAAGGCATATCAAATCTAATGACTGTTTCCCTGGGGTAATGGAGGTTTGAATTATGCCTGAGTGCAGATAATTTTTTAATAAGATTTTTTGAATATTCTGTTCAGTAGATGAAAATAAATAAAAATGTTGTTTAATAAATAAACGAAGGTACAATCCAAAGGGTATTTGCATTGCATTCATTTATGCACAAATACCTGTGGTATTTGCAGGGGATATTGGCTCAGAATGTGAAATTGGAGTGACGAGTTCAACTTCCAGTTCGAAGAAGTGTTTAATAAAGTTTATTTTTTAAAAAATGTCACCTCAAACTGAAATGTTTGCAATTGTATATAAATATAATAGTACTGGAAGTTTCTGGAACATTATTCTAGAACTTCCTGGAGCTTTGCTTATTTCTAAGTTTGTATATTACACAATATCTATAAACAGTTAAATGTGTTAAAAAGTACGTAAGTACTATCCATTTACATCAGTAACTAACTGAAAAACACTCTTAAAATATTTTGATTTTTTACCTTTGTGTATATGGTAAAATAAAATTGTGTAATGATTGGTGATATTGGGTATGAGCCCGGTCTGAGGTTGACTATAGGGAATTGTGAGATCAGTAAAAATTACAATGGATATTGTGTAGGAACCTGGTCTGAGGTTGAGTGGAGAGAATTGTGAGATCAGTGAATATTACAATGGATATTGTGTATGGGCCTGGTTTGAGATTGACTGTTGAGAATTGTGAGATCAGTGAAACTTTGAATGAATATTGTGTATAAACCTGGTCTGAGGTTGACTGTAGAGAATTGTGAGATCAGTGAACATTATAATGGATATTGTGTATGGGCCTGGTCTGAGGTTGACCATACAGAATTGTGAGGTCACTGCAATGGATATTGTGTATAAACCCGGTCGGAGGTTGACTGTAGACGATTGTGAGGTCAGTACAACTTACAATGGATTTTATTTTGAGATAATTCTTTTCTTTTGTTTGTTAGGTGATGGTTGCTGGGCAGAGATATTTTCGAATGCCGAGAGAAGATAAGGCATATTTTTCAATGCAATATTATCATTACTTTTCTAATAAGCATAAATCGATTTCACCTATTTCTTCTTTGTGTTACTTATCAGGTGACAAACAAAAGATGTTGAGAAGAGAAAAGAATTCATCAGCCTTATTTGAAAAATTATCTCAACCAACAATAACGACAAGAAAATAAATGCCAATTTTGCGGTTTGTTTTACTTCATTCTCTTGAAAAGGGAAGGAATAAAAAACAATTCTTTTCATAGTGTACACCTGAATTGGTTGTCTTCATGTAAATTCATGTTTATATATATATATATATATATATAGTTCAAGAAGTAGCAGGAGGATTTGAACAATTATTAAGTAAATCATCGACTGTATCACGGGCCCTGGTGACAAAGAGGTAATGTGAGGAGGGGCGTACTTCATACAACATCAGCTTAATAACCAAAACTGTCTGGGTTCAATTCCTGGTAGTGGATGTGCACTGCTGATGAGTACCAAATATAGGACGAAACGGCCATCCAGTGCTTTCTACATTCTGTTGAGGTCGAATATAAAACTCGATGATTTACTTAATAATATATATATATATATATATATATATATATATATATATATATATATATATAAAGAGAGAGTGAGAGAGAGTGATGGGTAAATGGCGTCTACTTTATATTTTTTTTGTGAATGCACATTGATTGTTTTTGATAGTGTTGATTGCACAAAATAGTAGAGTCAGTTGGGCACCATATGTGAGAAAAGATGATGCAATTCACTCCCCCAGAAATTTGGAAATGGCATTCTATACTACAACAGAAGCTCCAATACAAATATTTCGAAGTGTTTGGCAGTCAATCTTAGTGCAGTGTAGAGGATTTGGAAGGGAAAAACAACACACTTCAAAATAGGATCAGACATATATTGGTACAATGAAGGCTTTGCAACTGGTTTGACATTATCACCAGCAATTACTAACATATACATGGAATACTTTAAAAAGATGGCATGAGAATCCACATCACTAAAGTCAACTCAACTCGTTGTTTCCATGGTCCGGCTCAAGGAAATTCATACATAGGGGATACCAGTGAGATAAGGTCATCGGAGCAGAAGTCGTGAAAGTATTTGTAGAAGAGACACAGGGAAGCCACATTGTGTCAGTGAGAAAGCGACTGTATCCTAGCAACCAAGTCTGGATCGATCACATTACAGACTCTTAATTAGATTTGGTCAAGGGCCTCTAGGTGGATAGCAGGAACACCCGAGCAGATATGGCAGCAATATTCAATGCACTGGCAGATGGTAGATTTGTATATGTGCAGGATTGTTTCGGACAGGAAAAACTTCCTTGCCCTGCACAGAGAATTGACTTTCTTAGCAGTGGATTTAGCTATGGATTTTATTTTCTCATTTTTGTATTCACTAAGATAGATGGTTGCTTGGTATATTACCTCTTTGGATCTACATATACCTCCAACTGGACATTTGTTTTTGACTCTACAGTTACAGAGGGTTGCATTATCTGTCTTTTGATTGCTATAAAATTTATTTAGTATACTATTATTTTGTGAATTGATGATGTTATTAATATTGCTAGTGTAGGAATAACTAATTTTTAATGTCTTCCTATTGAAAATCTTCCTTAGTGGAGTGTTCTGCTTAAAGTGATTATCAACTAGTTTCACAACGCCTATATAATTATAATCAATCATTTTCTAAACTCCACCTAAATTATCAAACTGCTCTCTGTAAACATTTCTGGGAATTAAAGAACAGAAATCTCTCTCCACAGATTGAATGGAAGATTATAGGGAAATCTCAAACCTCCAACAGCTTCAGAAGCAGATGCATTTTATGCTTAGACGAAAAGATTAAAATGATCAAATTCAGAGAATCTAGCCAATTATTAAATCAAAGGAATGAAATAATTTTCAAATGCCGTCATAAAAATAAATTTAAACTGTCTAGCACATGAAATCTTAGAATTACCCATTCTGACACACTTGCCGGTTCTTTCATATCTTATGTGGATCATTCGTTGGAGGATTTTATGGACCAAAGAATGAGGACAGAGATCTACCATACAATGAGTTAACATACCAGTGTAATTATGCAACAACTTTATATTATTGATGTACGAAGTTAAAATGTCCTGTCCTGCACTGTGTGATTGTAAATGATTTTACTGTAATGACTTCAATATAAATATTTCACGTGTATAAGGTTAGATATGTGCATGGGTGCACTTAATTATATGCATGTTCCCAAGTATAGTTATGAATATATGTTTTTTTTTTTAATCATCTCACCCCTAGCAAGGCGGTAATGCCACTGATGTGCAGAGGGCTACGTAAGAGTGAAAAGATTAGAAAAGAGAAAGCCGGAAACCACATCCTAAACAGGGAACAAGGGATGAGCCTCATCACCTGTTCAATAGACGTGGGTGGAGTGTGAACCGGGCGATAGTTTAGTCTATCTACTCCAATTGAAAAAAAATAAAATAAAATAAAAAATAAGAAAAAGAAAAGTGAAAAGATTAGAAAAGAGAAAGCCGGAAACCACATCCTAAACAGGGAACAAGGGATGAGCCTCATCACCTGTTCAATAGATGTGGGTGGAGTGTGAACCGGGCGATAGTTTAGTCTATCTACTCCAATTGAAAAAAAAATAAAATAAAATAAAAAATAAGAAAAAGAAAAGTGAAAAGATTAGAAAAGAGAAAGCCGGAAACCACATCCTAAACAGGGAACAAGGGATGAGCCTCTACACCTGTTCAATAGACGTGGGTGGAGTTCGAATTCCAGTTGAACACGTTGCATTCACATATGCGCAAATACACTTGGGAAAGGCATGAATCTATCTCTTCTCCCTCCATCTATGGTTTTAGCAGAACAGATTGGGTTCTCTGGCAACAAGTCTACCGCACAAATTAATGGCAACATAATGCGGGAAAGGATGTGCGTTGTGGTGCAATGGATATCGACTCAGAACGAAGAATCGGGGAGCCGAGTTTGAATTCCAGCTGAATTCCTAGCATTCACTTACGCGCAAATACCCTTGGGAAAGGTATTAATCCGTCTCTTCCCTCCAGTTATTGGTTAAATAATAGGACAGATTGGGTTCTATAGCCTTGTCTGGCAACCAGTCTACTGTAGAAAGCAATGGCAACCTACTACGGTATAATCTTCTGCCCAGTCAATCATGTCTCTTCTGAGACAAGAGCGCCCAAAGCTTGTATCATGTATGGCACTTAACTGATCTATAAAAAAAAAAAAAAAGTAACTAGAAGAAATGCTCATAAATTATTCATAAGATTAACTGAAATCATTAAACATTTAAAAAAATGTTATAGCTCATATTTGAAGAGAATTTTTTTCATAATGTTTTGTTACGAAATGTTAAAATGATGGAAATTAACCATGTTTTGGATTTTGTTGTATATGTTGGCTTGGAAAAGTATTTTTTTTGTTTTAGGAAATTTGAGATTAGGAAAAAACTGGGATGTAGATGAATATTTTGATAATAGCGATAGTCATTCTATGAGAATTTTCATTCTGAGTAAATTATTTTCTCTTTTGATGAATATGGCATTTTTAGGTTAAACGTGTAGTCCAATTTATTTGAACAGGGCGTTTATTAAATCGTTATTTATGAGGTCTCCTCTGTGGTGATAGACATGTCGTTTTAGATTCCCACATGTTTCCCCAATGTACTGTGGGCAACCGAACGCCCCATGGCCCAGGGGTAGAGTCGCCGACTGACACCAAATCGGTCGGGTTTCGAGCCTGGGTTGTGTAGCAATCGGAGTCTAACCGTACTTATGGGCTGTGATACAGCGAAACAGATCTGTCTGCGGATGACTATATATATATATATATATATATATATATCCCTGATTTTGAGTTATTATTGTTTTTTCTTTAGTTTTTCAAGATTTGATTATATCCGTAATAGTTTTTGAAGTGATTGTGACTATTTTAATGTTATTTAGATGGGATAAATTGTTCTGGATAGTGAATATTGTTGAGTTGGTAGATAGTATTATATATATATATATATATTGATTGTTTTTTAATATTTAGTTTTTGGTCCTAATAGAGTTAGACCAGTACACATTTGTATTAAAAAGTGCTCTATACAATTATATTGTAGAACTTTTCAATATTTTTCATTTATAAACGAGTTATTTTGCTACTTTGGTTTCCACCACGCGTGGATTCTTCAAGCGATTTTTAATAACTAAAAATAATTTTTTAATAATTAAAAATTATTAAAAATCGCCTGAAGAAACCACTCATGGTGGAAACCAAGGTAGCGAAATAACTTGTTTAAAAATGAAATATATATATATATAAATTTGTAGAATGGATCTAATCTGTAAGAATGCAAAAGTGTTCATAAAAAGCCGTAACTTTTTATTTTTATTTTTTGCTAATATATATATCTATATATATATATAGTTTGATGTATATAAGTAAGGATTTGTTTTTGTTTTTTTAGAAGCATCTATCTATCTATCTATCTATCTATCTATAGTCATCCACACAGATCTGTTTCGCTGTATCACAACTCATCAGTATAGTTAATCTCTGATTGTTTTTTTTTAAATTGAAACCCGACCAAACTGGTGTCAGTCGGCGATTCTACCTCTGGGCTATGGGCGTTCGGTAGATGAAGGCAGACATTTTAGCTTGTATATTGTCATTATACCCGCCCAATAGCCAGAATATATATATATATATATATATATATATATATATATATATATATATATATAGATAGATAGATAGATAGATATTTAAATCTTACCTAATAAACCTTTGCCTTTATATTCTTACATAAATTGATTACTATTGCATAGGAATAGAAATGACATGCGTCATTAGATGAAAGCCGTTGATTGGCTGTTCTGTTGATTTCAAATGCAGAAAGATCCTGGACTTGTTTTTGGCATCCACTTTTTGATGCCATGAAACAAAGAGCGAAGAATCTTTCAAACTGGTCTAGAAGTTGAAAAGTTGAAAGTCCATCCCATATCTGCAGACTTTGATGGGTGCAGTCATGGGTAGAAATTGGGGAAAAATTGGTTGAAAGTCCTTTGCTTTGTCTTTAATCCAGCCTTGTCTGAAGATCACAACAAACTGCTGACACAGACATTGCAATTAGCCATCAAATGTGTACACAGGGGCCGAGAAAGCCCTTTCAATGACACAAGTGACTGAATCAGTCTTTTAATGTTGTATCATATTTGCAAGTTCTCTGGCAAAATGCAACCAGTAAGGCTTTGTTTTGCTTTGGCTTTGGTCATTAAACGAAACAAATGTATTCGTCTCAACTGACCAGCAAGTAATAAACTCGGTCCAGTCTCCCCAGAAAAATATTCACACATATTAGCTTAGTTTATGAGAAGTCTCTAACAAATATTGAATGTCTTCATTTTTGTTTTTCTTCTACTTCTACTATGTGCCATGAACTTTCACAATATAGACGATCATGACCCTCCATATCTTCCTGTCTTTGTAGCTCTTAATATATTTTGTCTTGTAATTGCTTCCAAACCCTGCTCTAGCAGCCGTTTGTTTAAGCCCATCAAATATATCACACAGTTTACAATGTCCCTCTTCTTCTCTATCTGCCCTGTGAGTATCAGATTCTCCAAGCCCTTCTTTCTCATTATGTGCTCCAGAAATTTTATCTGTCTGTTTCTTCCTGATGTTAAGTATAAGTTTCCTTTTTTTCCATTCTCTCCAAAACCTTATTGTTGCTCACATGTTTAGTCCAGAGTATCCTCATCATCCTTCTGTATCACAGTATTTATGTTGCTTCAAGTGTCTTCTTCATTTATTAGTTTGGTAGAAGGCTGTAACAAATATCGAAGGTCTTCAATTTGGGCTTTATTATCCTATACTGCCTTGTCTAAGATAAGGGCACCTTGACATGATGTTATGGTTAACAAACTTGTCTTGCTAGAATCATTATGATTGAGTAGTGAGTTTGATCCTCACTGGGTGTCTCATACTTTCAGCCTTATGCCACATCTAAGCTGTGCTTAGAAAATCACTTCTTCTTCTATGTGCCCTGTCCCTTCAGGACATAGGCGATCATGATTCGCCACGTCTCTCTCCTTACCTTGTCTAAAATTTTTTCCCATTTCTGAGTCAGCCATCACACATTGGTCAGCTGCATACCTTAAAACCCTCCTTCTCATCATCATCATCATCATTACTGTCATTCACATATCATCAGCATCAGCATCATACAAAATCATCATCATCATTATCATCATTATCGTCTCTTAAGATTATATCATCATCTTCCACATATCTTCAAATTGTCTCATCATCATCATCATTATCATCACTGTCATTCACATACCGTAAGATTATGTCATCATCATCATCATCATTATCCACTTGTCTTAAGAATATATAGTCATCATTATCAACATCATTCACTTAAGATTATATCATCATTTTCCACATATCATCAAATTGTCTCATCACCATCATCATCATCATCATCATCATCCATGTCATTCACATATTTTAGATCATCATCATCATCATCATCGACACTTCAAATTGACTCATTATCATCATCATCATCATCATCTCTCTCATTTGCATACCTTAAGATTATGTCATCATCATTATCATCATTATTCACTTGTCTTAAGAATATATATGCATCATTATCATCATTGTTCACTTAAGATTATATCATCATCTTCCACAAATCATCAAATTGTCTCATCATCACCATCACTATCAACATCACCACAATCATCATCATCATCATGCACATTTAGGTACCTTCACTAAATTGCTAAAAAACAGTATAGTATGAATAAAATGGCCCTAATCTAAATAAAAACAAACTTTTACCATCAAAATGTTTACATTATTATCAAGAGAAAAGATCAAAGCATTTTTTAATTATTACTAAAAAATTTTGAATCCCTTCTAACACCTTCAAATTTTGGTCTTCAAATTTTGGTAAAAATCTTGTTTCAATTTTAGTTAGCAGGTAATCAAATCATTATGAGAGTAATATTACATAACTTTTTTCCAGTGACAAACACATTCATTTGAAAATTATTGGAAAAATCAAATATGTGTTGGATTTTAATATCCACAAATGAATTAATTTATTTTTGAAATTATTGTTGTAAAAAAATCTTGGTAAAAATATATATTTTTTAAAATCTGTTACCTACCTCCATGTAAATTCATTAAATTTTAAGAAATTAAATTTTGTTGTGAAAATTGGTTTTACTAGTTAAACGCAGGAGTCATTGGGGAATGTAAATCATTTTTTTTTTAAATTTTGCCTTTATTTCTGAAAATCTGTTCCAAATAGTCAAATAAAAAGTGCAATATAACTATAACATTATTTACTTTGATAAGCTTTTAATTGTTTGAATAAATAATATAAATTAAGGACATTATAGTGAAGATTTTTTGATTAATTATGGAATTTTAAAAGAATTGCTTTCATTTTTGTTTTTAATTATAATAATTTATAAAGCTTCAAAAATATTTTAAAAATACTTCAAAGGTTTGTTGTGGTTAGTTTAAAAACTTATTAAGCAAAGATTATATTTTCTAATTGAAAATTTAAAAGATTTATACAAATCATTGTGCATTTCTATTTTTGAAATAATTTTTAATTTGTTTTTTTTTGTTTTTGAACCTTTTTTATATGATAACTTCTATGTAACTATATGTAAATTAAAAGGCCATGTATTTCAGGGTTTCTTAAAGGAAAAAAAATTGTGCAATTACGTCACTTGTGATTGACATACAAATCTGTCAACACATACAGTGTAAAGGTCAGAAATTTAAACTCTGTATTTAAGAAATAGTTTTATTCTGAATTTCATGCTATAAATAATACTTGTGTAAATCAGATTAATTTAACATTGAATTTTCTAATTTTCAAAAATAATGTGTCACAGATGTATATTTTATTTTTGCAAGATTTTTAAAACCAAGAATTAACTATCCCTATCCCTGGTGGCTCTTAGCACACTTTCTCCTGTTACACAACATAAATCCCATTCTGTCATCCACTTGCTCAGGCCCTTCAGATATGTTATCTGTTGCTTTCCCTGTCTCTTTTTCCCCTCTATCTAGCCTGTTAGTATCAGGTTCTTCAAGCCCTCCTTCCTCATTGCATGTCCCAGGAACTTTAGTTGTCTCTTCCTGATGCTCAGTATTATTTTTCTTTTCGCGTCCATCCTTTCCTAAACCTCATCATTACTCACATGCTTGATCCATGATATTCACAGCATCCTTCTGTAGAACCACATTTCAGTTGCTTCAAGTTTTTTCCTTCATCTTTGATGATATTGTCCAGCATTCACTGCCATATTGAAAACTGACATCACATAGTAATTTAGTACTCTTTTCTTTGTTTCTAGCAAAATTTTCCTGTCTCTTAATACTCTGCCCAACTTCTGGAATGCGTCCTTTACCATGCCAATTTGCCCTGTGTCTCATTTTCCATCTTCTGTTTTAAAACTTCCCAGGTATTTGAATTTTTGTACCTACTTGATTTTAGTATCCCCACCTGTATTTGGCATTTTGGGCTGCTCTTTTTGCTGATGACCATGCATTCAGTTTCTTGCAGTTTATTTGTAGTCCTTTATTGTCACTTTCTTCAACTTCCTTCTATAGGAGGTCGTGTAGTTTCCTTTCTGTATCCGCTGTCAGTGCTTTATCATCTGCATACCTTATGTTGTTCAAATTGTGGCTTCTGATGACAAATCCTGGCATAGATTTTATTGCAAACTTCAAAATATGGCTGCAATATTCAATGCGTGGACAAAATAATGCAAAAAAAAAAAAGATCAACTGAAACTTGGCTTTAAAAAGGAAAAAATATCATGATGAACATGAATAAATCAGTGGTAATTAAATTCATCTTCCATGTTATAATCAGTATGTAAAACCCTTTATCTTTTGGAGAAAGTAACAGTCAGTTAAGTGATCTATGTCAGGAGTTTTCAAACTGTGGTCTGGGGACCAGAGGGGGACCGCAAGGATAAGATAGGGGGTCCATGGATTAACTCATCACATGAAATTCAATGTATAAATTTTCAATGTCTGGATATTTATTTTTACTTATTAATGTTATCAAATGACAAAAGCTTGCACTATCACCCATTACATGTCAACGTTATTTATACAAAAAATTATTTTACACATGCAAGAGCTTGATATTCAGATTTACTGTTTTTTCAGGGTGAAATTGTCACCCATGGATAAATTTTTAATAAAGGGGTCCATAAGTCAAAAAGTTTGAAAACTCCTGCTCTATGTAATACATGCTTAGGCAATCATCTCTTTCGATCCATAACTGACTAGGCAGAAGATTTTCCAGCAGTAGGTTGCCATTTCTTTCTGCCCAGTAGACTGGTTGCCAACCAAGGATATAGAACCCAATCTGTCCTGCCCTATTCAATTCTTTTATCCATGTCAGTCAGATCTTGCTTGGGTGATCATGTCTCTTTCGATCCATAACTGACTAGGCAGAAGATTTTCCAGCATTAGGTTGCCATTTCTTTCTGCAGTAGACTGGTTGCTAACCAAGGCTATAGAACCCAATCTGTCCTGCTATTCAATTCTTTTATCCATGTCAGTCAGATCTTGCTTGGGTGATCATGTCTCTTTCGATCCATAACTGACTAGGCAGAAGATTTTCCAGCATTAGGTTGCCATTTCTTTCTGCAGTAGACTGGTTGCTAACCAAGGCTATAGAACCCAATCTGTTCTGCTATTCAATTCTTTTATCCATGTCAGTCAGATCTTGCTTGGGTGATCATGTCTCTTTCGATCCATAACTGACTAGGCAGAAGATTTTCCAGCATTAGGTTGCCATTTCTTTCTGCAGTAGACTGGTTGCTAACCAAGGCTATAGAACCCAATCTGTCCTGCTATTCAATTCTTTTATCCATGTCAGTCAGATCTTGCTTGGGTGATCATGTCTCTTTCGATCCATAACTGACTAGGCAGAAGATTTTCCAGCAGTAGGTTGCCATTTCTTTCTGCAGTAGACTGGTTGCTAACCAAGGATATAGAACCCAATCTGTTCTGCTATTCAATTCTTTTATCCATGTCAGTCAGATCTTGCTTGGGTGATCATGTCTCTTTCGATCCATAACTGACTAGGCAGAAGATTTTCCAGCAATAGGTTGCCATTTCTTTCTGCAGTAGACTGGTTGCTAACCAAGGCTATAGAACCCAATCTCTCCTGCTATTCAATTCTTTTATCCATGTCAGTCAGATCTTGCTTGGGTGATCATGTCTCTTTCGATCCATAACTGACTAGGCAGAAGATTTTCCAGCAGTAGGTTGCCATTTCTTTCTGCAGTAGACTGGTTGCTAACCAAGGCTATAGAACCCAATCTCTCCTGCTATTCAATTCTTTTATCCATGTCAGTCAGATCTTGCTTGGGTGATCATGTCTCTTTCGATCCATAACTGACTAGGCAGAAGATTTTCCAGCAGTAGGTTGCCATTTCTTTCTGCAGTAGACTGGTTGCTAACCAAGGCTATAGAACCCAATCTGTCCTGCTATTCAATTCTTTTATCTATGTCAGTCAGATCTTGCTTGGGTGATCATGTCTCTTTCGATCCATAACTGACTAGGCAGAAGATTTTCCAGCAGTAGGTTGCCATTTCTTTCTGCAGTAGACTGGTTGCTAACCAAGGCTATAGAACCCAATCTGTCCTGCTATTCAATTCTTTTATCCATGTCAGTCAGATCTTGCTTGGGTGATCATGTCTCTTTCGATCCATAACTGACTAGGCAGAAGATTTTCCAGCATTAGGTTGCCATTTCTTTCTGCAGTAGACTGGTTGCTAACCAAGGCTATAGAACCCAATCTGTCCTGCTATTCAATTCTTTTATCCATGTCAGTCAGATCTTGCTTGGGTGATCATGTCTCTTTCGATCCATAACTGACTAGGCAGAAGATTTTCCAGCAGTAGGTTGCCATTTCTTTCTGCAGTAGACTGGTTGTTAACCAAGGATATAGAACCCAATCTGTTCTGCTATTCAATTCTTTTATCCATGTCAGTCAGATCTTGCTTGGGTGATCATGTCTCTTTTGATCCATAACTGACTAGGCAGAAGATTTTCCAGCAGTAGGTTGCCATTTCTTTCTGCAGTAGACTGGTTGCTAACCAAGGCTATAGAACCCAATCTGTCCTGCTATTCAATTCTTTTATCCATGTCCGTCAGATCTTGCTTGGGTGATCATGTCTCTTTTGATCCATAACTGACTAGGCAGAAGATTTTCCAGCAGTAGGTTGCCATTTCTTTCTGCAGTAGACTGGTTGCTAACCAAGGCTATAGAACCCAATCTATCCTGCTATTCAATTCTTTTATCCATGTCAGTCAGATCTTGCTTGGGTGATCATGTCTCTTTCGATCCATAACTGACTAGGCAGAAGATTTTCCAGCATTAGGTTGCCATTTCTTTCTGTATTAGACTGGTTGCCAACCAAGGCTATAGAACCCAATCTGTCCTGCTATTCAATTCTTTTATCCATGTCAGTCAGATCTTGCTTGGGTGATCATGTCTCTTTCGATCCATAACTGACTAGGCAGAAGATTTTCCAGCATTAGGTTGCCATTTCTTTCTGCAGTAGACTGGTTGCTAACCAAGGCTATAGAACCCAATCTCTCCTGCTATTCAATTCTTTTATCCATGTCAGTCAGATCTTGCTTGGGTGATCATGTCTCTTTCGATCCATAACTGCCTAGGCAGAAGATTTTCCAGCATTAGGTTGCCATTTCTTTCTGCAGTAGACTGGTTGCTAACCAAGGCTATAGAACCCAATCTGTTCTGCTATTCACCTCATAGCTGAAGGGAGAAGAGATGAATTTATACTTTTCCCAATGTCATTTGTGTGTAGATGAATACAAATTCAATTGGAAGTTAAACTCATCTTTCTGATTTCTCATTCCAAGCTGATATCTATAAACATTCAAAAAGGTTGACACTAAATTTGGAAAGCAAATTGGAATAGCAGTAGATGCCTTCTAAAATCAAAGTAAAGTATTAAGAAACAGGAAAACTAAACAAAATATTAAAAAACAAGAAAATAAGAAAGGAGTATTAAGCTGTTCCGCAATATCAGTCCTCCTGTATTGCAGTAAATTCTTGACCTTCTCCTCACAGATGGAGAAGACACTTGAAGCAACAAAAATGTGATTCTATGGAAGGATGCTGAGAATAACATGGACTGAATATGTGAGCAATCATAAAGTTTTATAAAAAATGGAAATAAAAAGGACATTTATACTTAACATCAGAAAGAGATAACTGAAATTTCTATGGATATAAGAAAAGAATGCTTGGAAAATTTGATACTCACAAGACATATTGAAGGCAAGACCGACAGAGGAAAACAGTGTATAACTTACTTAGCAAGCATGAGTAAAAAGATGGTGTAATAAATATATTATAGATGGTGTAATAACGTACATTATAGATGGTGTAATAAAATACATTATAGACGGTGTTATAAGGTACATTATAGATGGTGTAATAAGGTACATTATAGAGGGTGTAATAAGGTATATTATAGATGGTGTAATAAGGTACATTCTAGATTGTGTAATAAGGTACATTCTAGATGGTGTAATAAGGTACATTATAGAGGGTGTAATCAGGTACATTATAGAGGGTGTAATCAGGTACATTATAGATGGTGTAATAAGGTACATTCTAGATGGTGTAATAAGGTACATTATAGATGGTGTAATCAGGTACATTATAGAGGGTGTAATAAGGTATATTATAGATGGTGTAATCAGGTACATTATAGATGGTGTAATAAGGTACATTCTAGATGGTGTAATCAGGTACATTATAGATGGTGCAAAATGGTAAATTATAGATGGTGTAATAAGGTACATTTTACATGGTGTAATAAGGTATATTATAGATGGTGTAATCAGGTACATTATAGATGGTGTAATAAGGTACATTGTAGATGGTGCAAAATGGTAAATTATAGATGGTGTAATCAGGTACATTATAGATGGTGTAATAAGGTATATTATAGATGGTGTAATCAGGTACATTATAGATGGTGTAATAAGGTACATTGTAGATGGTGCAAAATGGTAAATTATAGATGGTGTAATCAGGTACATTGTAGATGGTGCAAAATGGTAAATTATAGATGGTGTAATCAGGTACATTATAGATGGTGTAATAAGGTATATTATAGATGGTGTAATAAGGTATATTATAGATGGTGTAATAAGGTACATTATAGATGGTGTAATCAGGTACATTATAGAGGGTGTAATAAGGTATATTATAGATGGTGTAATCAGGTACATTATAGATGGTGTAATAAGGTACATTCTAGATGGTGTAATCAGGTACATTATAGATGGTGCAAAATGGTAAATTATAGATGGTGTAATAAGGTACATTTTACATGGTGTAATAAGGTATATTATAGATGGTGTAATCAGGTACATTATAGATGGTGTAATAAGGTATATTATAGATGGTGTAATAAGGTACATTATAGATGGTGTAATCAGGTACATTATAGAGGGTGTAATAAGGTACATTGTAGATGGTGCAAAATGGTAAATTATAGATGGTGTAATCAGGTACATTATAGATGGTGTAATAAGGTATATTATAGATGGTGTAATCAGGTACATTATAGATGGTGTAATAAGGTATATTATAGATGGTGTAATAAGGTATATTATAGATGGTGTAATAAGGTACATTATAGATGGTGTAATCAGGTATATTATAGATGGTGTAATCAGGTACATTATAGATGGTGTAATAAGGTATATTATAGATGGTGTAATAAGGTATATTATAGATGGTGTAATAAGGTACATTATAGATGGTGTAATCAGGTACATTATAGAGGGTGTAATAAGGTATATTATAGATGGTGTAATCAGGTACATTATAGATGGTGTAATAAGGTACATTCTAGATGGTGTAATCAGGTACATTATAGATGGTGCAAAATGGTAAATTATAGATGGTGTAATCAGGTACATTATAGATGGTGTAATAAGGTATATTATAGATGGTGTAATCAGGTACATTATAGATGGTGTAATAAGGTACATTTTACATGGTGTAATAAGGTATATTATAGATTGTGTAATCAGGTACATTATAGATGGTGTAATAAGGTACATTATAGATGGTGTAATAAGGTACATTTTACATGGTGTAATAAGGTATATTATAGATGGTGTAATATGGTACATTATCAATAAAAAAAAGCTACATAGAAAAAGAAAATGTGGTGAGCCATGACCAGCAAATTTCTGAAGTAGCATGGCACATAAAGAAGAAGATATTGGCTTATTTTTTAATAGTCCAAAAACGTTTGCGTGAATAAGTTTACAATATGTTATAAAGAACTGGAATGAAGTCTTTTAGAGACAAGCATTCTTTTCTCTAAGAATCTCTTTATTCAGCTTTGAGAGAATTTGATGATTATTCTTATAGAATTAGCAGTGAAGAAAAGCACTAGAAAAACCTGGAAAAATGAACTAAAAATGGAAAAAAAATATAAAAAATATAAAAAAATACTTCTTTGCAGATTTTTTTTTCAGTCACGATCAAAGAAAAAAATTGGAGAATGGATCTAATCTGTAAGAATGAAAAAGTGTTCATAAAAAGCCGTAACTTTTTATTTTCATTTTTTGCTAATATATATATATATATATATATATAGTCTGATGTATATAAGTAAAGATTTGTTTTTTTTTTTTTTTAGAAGCATTTCTGTATATATCTATATGTGTGAACACAAAACTGAACTTGTATATATGATAAATGGTAATGTTTACACAAAAGTATATCAGATGCAGCCATTGTTTCATATGCACAGATATAGAGAAATCTATCTCTAGATATACGGGGTGGTGATGGAAAAATATTCAGCCCGACACACATTTCGAAATCATTATTTGTCTGACCAAACATTAGAACAAATGATTTTTGAAAGTGGGTCAGACTAAGAAATTTTTAATGACACCATTGCATCTGTCTCTCCTTCTCTTTCTCTACATTTTCATATATATATATATATATATATATCCTCAAATACAGGTATCCACTAAAGTATAATGATTAAAGTAATATATATATATATATATATATATGAAAAATTAAGGCAGACAATAAAGACAGAAGCTGATGATGGTTCACCTGAAATAGGCCTATACGTCCAATTTACCATGAAATAATGTGTCTGCCTTAATTTTTCTTATATTTGCTCTATATATATTTATATACATATATATTTAGAGCTCTCTTAGAGAGTTATCCTACCACTGTATGTACAGGATACTCCTTTGGATTCTTCTATACCCACACTGCATGCTGATATATATACAAACACACACACATTCTGGTAGAAGTAAGAATAAAATCATCTTTGATAATGACTAAAAATATAGCCAAAAAAACGTTAGGGCAGACAAAACATTACACCAATTTCTATTTATGTCCAGAAAAGTAAAATGTATAAGAATACAAGAAAAATTATATATAAAAAACTTAAATAGAGTAGCCTGTCAGCTGTTTTAGCCAAGAATTGTAGATAGATAGATAAATACAAACAGACTGGGATAGATAGATAGATAGATAGATAGATAGATAGATAGATAGATAGATGCGAACAGACCGGGATAGATAGATAGATAGATAGATAGATAGATATGAACAGACTGAGATAGATAGATAGATAGATAGATAGATAGATAGATAGATAGATACGAACAGACCGGTATATAGATAAATAGATAAATAGATACGAACAGACCGGCATAGATAGATAGATAGATAGATAGATATGAACAGACTGAGATAGATAGATACAAACAGACCGGGATATATAGATAAATAGATAGATAGATATGAACAGACCAGGATAGATAGATAGATAGATAGATAGATAGATAGATATGAACTGACCGGGATAGATAGATAGATGGATAGATAGATGGATAGATAGATAGATAGACAGGTGCAGTGTTAAATACTAATATTCACTTGGTTGGTTGGTTGCAGAGACATTTGCTTTTTTGAGGATATATATCCTTATGCATGTATATAAAATATATGCAGATATAATGTAAACTTGAATGTATGGATATTGATAAATTAAATATATATTTACAATATAACTATTTTAAAAAATTATTTAACCTATATATTAATAATAAATGCAAATACAAAAATATAATATTTATATTTGTTTAATCTATATGTATGTATGTATGTATGTATGTATGTATGTGTGTGTGTGTGTGTGTGTGTGTGTGTGTGTATTATGCATATATAAATGTTGCTTGATGTATGTTGTTGTTATTTTTACCATCAAAAGATCCAATTAATCAAATCCTATTGGACTGAAGTGTTTTTTGTTACAGATGTAAAAAATATCCAATCTCATTATTACTTGTATTTTCCTTTTAATTCGAAAAGAATTCAAGGAGAAGGATGTTGTCATGCAGGTAAAACTATTTATTGATCATTTTAGACAGAGTATACTTTTATTGGGATTTTTTCAATTAAAAAAATGTCCTTATTTTTATAAGATATCTTTCAGAAGCTAAATAAGGTATTAAATTAGAAAAGAAATCAAGGAGAAGGATGTTGTCATGCAGGTAAAACTATTTATTGATCATTTTAGACAGAGTAAACTTTTATTGGGATTTTTTCAATTAAAAAATTTCCTTATTTTTTAAGATATCTTTCAGAAGCTAAATAAGAAAAGAATTCAAAGAGACAGATGCTGTCATTCAGGTAAAAGTATGTATTGCTCAATTTGAACAAAGTAAAGTTTATTTGGAACATGTTGATTTTTTTTCATATTCTTATCTTTATAAGATGTCTTTCAGAAACTAAGCAAGGTATTAAGAAAGAATGTAAACAGAAAGATGTTGTCATTCAGGTAAAACAATTTATTGATGTCTTTTTGGACACATTGAACTTAGGATTTATTGAATTCTTTTAAAAACTTTTATCTTTATAAGTTGTTTTTCAGAAACTAAGCATAGCATTAAGAAAAATTATTAGCAGAAGAATGTTGAAATTCAGGTAAAACAATTTATTGATGATTTTGGGCACAACAAGCTTTTCTTGAGATTTGTTAATTTTTTTTTAAAGAGAGAAAGAGAGAAAGAGAGAAAGAGAGATAGAGAGAAAGAGAGAAAGAGAGATAGAGAGAAAGAGAGAAAGAAAGAAAGAGAGATAGAGAGAAAGAGAGAAAGAGATTCCCTGACAAACAAGGTGGGGTAATCTCACATGCTCCAAATGAAATTTTTTTATGAAAGCCAATGTTTTAAAAATCATTAAAAAAAAAAAAAATTGCATAAAAAGAGTTTCAGAAGTTACTTGTCATGTGATAAGTCTGAAAATGATAAGCGATGAGATATCGGAAGAATTCTGTTTCCTTTCTTGTTTAGCAGTAGTGCCAAAAATGCTTCTCTGAAGAATTTATTTTCAGCTTCTCTCTCTTTCTATATCTAAATCTATTTTAGCATTTCTTTCCATGCAAATTGTGTGGATACATATATTAATATATGTCTGTGTCTGTAAATAACATTAATAAACATCTTTTTGAATAAATCTTATGACAATTCATCAAATGACTTTTTGTCTGTCTGTTCTCATAGATCTAAGATGTTAAACACTTTGACAAAAAGGACGGGTCTTCAGAAATTTAGAAATCCCCAAAACCCACATTCTTAACAGCATGAAAATGAAAATTTGGTGGCAGATGTAGAAAGAAAACTACAGGAGCCCCTAGACAAATTAGTAAAATAAAGCAGGAAGAAAGGACTAACTATCAATTGTAAGAAAATAGAATGTTTGGTTTTCAGCAAGAGAAACAGCCAAACATGCAAGCTAAGATTTGGGGATGTCAAAATTAATCAAGTAGAGAAATTATAGAGGTACGGTGGCGTAATGGGTAGCAGCTTGGATTAAATAACTGGAGATCCGAGTTCAAATTCTAGTTAGATTCATTACATTCACTTATGTGCTAATACCCTTGGGAAAGGTATCAATCTATATCTTCTCCTCAAGCTATGGGTAAAATAGCAGGGCAGACTGGGTTCTATGGCCTTGGGTGACAACCTGTCTAGGAGAAGAAAAACTCTGAATTCAAAGCAGGCAGGAGAAGGTTGTGTTCCGTCAGGCTTTCATGCGTACAAACATCACCTCTACTGCAGCTGTAGTACATGTAGTGCTCCTACGACTCTAATGAGTCATGGGATATCTGGATCTGGATCTGGAGAGAAATTAAGATGTCTTCCAAAAGCTAAGCAAGGTATTAAGAAACAGGAATAAATCATTAGAACCAAAGACTACTAAAATGTTATGCAATCTCATTCCTTCTATATGGTAATGAATTTCTGAAAAATTTCCTCACAGATGAAAATTAGACTTGAAGTAAGAGAGATGGATTCTGAGAAAATACCATAGAAGGTTTCTGAGAATACCAAAGAAGGTTTCTGAGAATACCAAAGAAGGTTTCTGAGAATACCATGGAAGGTTTCTGAGAATACCAAAGAAGGTTTCTGAGAATACCATAGAAGGTTTCTGAGAATACCAAAGAAGGTTTCTTGAGAATACAATAGAAGGGTTTCTGAGAATACCAAAGAAGGTTTCTGAGAATACAATAGAAGGTTTCTGAGAATACCAAAGAAGGTTTCTGAGAATACTCATAGAAGGTTTTCTGAGAATACCATAGAAGGTTTCTGAGAATACCAAATGAAGGTTTCCTATGAGAATACCATAGAAGGTTTCTGAGAATACCAAAGAAGGTTTCTGAGAATACAATAGAAGGCTTTGAGAATACCAAATAAGCAGTTTTTGAGAATACACAGAAGGGTTTCTGAGAATATTGCAAGAAGGCTTCGAGAATACCATAGAAGGTTTCTGAGAATACAATAGAAGGTTTCTGAGAATGTTAAACAGAAGGTTTCTGAGAATACTGAATGAAGGTTTCTGAGAATACCAGAAGGTTTCTGAGAATACTATAGAAGGTTTCTGAGAATACCATAGAAGGTTTCTGAGAATACCAAAAGAAGGTTTCTGAGAATACAATAGAAGGTTTCTGAGAATATGTAGAAGTGCCTCTGAGAATACAATAGAAGGTTTCTGAGAATACCATAGAAGGTTTCTGAGAATACCATCGAAGGTTTCTGAGAATACCAAAGAAGGCTTCTGAGAATGGCTACACAGAAGGTTTCTGAGAATATCAAAGCTAATACTGAGAATACCAAAGAAGGTTTCTGAGAATACCATAGAAGGTTTCTGAGAATACCAAAGAAGGTTTTTGAGAATACCATAGAAGGTTTCTGAGAATACTCGTGAAGGTTTCTGAGAATACAATAGAAGGTTTCTGAGAATACCAAAGAAGGTTTCTGAGAATACCATAGAAGGTTTCTGAGAATACACAGAAGGTTTCTGAGAATACCAAAAGAAGGTTTCTGAGAATACCATAGAAGGTTTCCCAGAATACAATAAGGTTTCTTAGAATATCAAAGAAGGTTTTGAGAATACCAAAGTATGTTTGAGGAATACAATAGAAGGTTTCTGAGAATACCAAAGACAGTTTCTGAGAATAACAAAGAAGGTTTCTGAGAATACCATAGAAGGTTTCTGAGAATACCAAAGAAGGTTTCTAAGAATACCATAGAAGGTTTCTGAGAATACCAAAGAAGGTTTCTGAGAATACAATAGAAGGTTTCTGAGAATACTAAAGAAGGTTTCTGAGAATATCATGGCTGTTTCTGAGAATACAATAGAAGGTTTCTGAGAACAAAAGAAGGTTTCTGAGAATACCATAGAAGGTTTCTGAGAATACAATAGAAGGTTTCTGAGAATACCAAAGAAGGTTTTGAGAATACCATAGAAGGTTTCTGAGAATACAATAGAAGGTTTCTGAGAATACACACAGAAGGTTTCTGAGAATACCAAAGAAAGGTTTCTGAGCAGTCAAGCTCAAAGAAGGTTTTCGAGAATACACAGAAGGTTTCTGAGAATACCAAAGAAGGTTTCTGAGAAGCTACCTATGAAGGTTTTTATAGACAATAGAAGGTTTCTGAGAATACCAAAGAAGGTTTCTGAGAATACCAAAGAAGGTTTCTGAGAATACAAATAGAAGGTTTCCCAGAATACACAGAAGGTTTCTGAGAATACCAAAGAAGGTTTCTAAGGAATACACAGAAGGTTTCTGAGAATACACAGAAGGTTTCTCTGAGAATACCAAAGAAGGTTTCTGAGAATACCATAGAAGGTTTCTGAGAATACAATAGAAGGTTTCTGAGAATACCAAAGAAGGTTTCTGAGAACAGACAATAGAAGGTTTCTGAGAACATGTAATAGAAGGTTTCTGAGAATACCAAAGAAGGTTTCTGAGAATACCATAGAAGGTTTCGATGGAGAATACAATAGAAGGTTTCTGAGAATACCAAAGAAGGTTTCTGAGAATACAATAGAAGGTTTCTTTGAGAATACAATAGAAGGTTTCGAGAATACCTCAAAGAAGGTTTTGAGAATACCATAGAAGGCTTCTGAGAACACATGAAGGTTTCTAGGAATACCAAAGAAGGTTTCTGAGAATACCAAAGAAGGTTTCCTGAGAATACAATAGAAGGTTTCTGAGAATACAATAGAAGGTTTCTGAGAATACCAAAGAAGGTTTCCTTGAGAATACCATAGAAGGTTTCTGAGAATACAATAGAAGGTTTCTGAGAATACTTCAAAGAAGTGTTTCTGAGAATACAATAGAAGGTTTCTCGGAGAATACAATAGAAGGTTTCTGAGAATACTCAAAGAAGGTTTCTGAGAATACCAAAGAAGGTTTCTGAGAATTCCAAAGAAGGTTTCTGAGAATACCAAAGAAGGTTTCTGAGAATACTGGAAAGAAGGTTTCTGAGAATACCAAAGAAGGTTTCTGAGAATACCAAAGAAGGTTTCTGAGAATACCATAGAAGGTTTCGAGAATACCAAAAGAAGGTTTCTTTGAGAATACAATAGAAGGTTTCTGAGAATACCAAAGAAGGTTTCTGAGAATACCAAAGGAAGGTTTCTGAGAATACCATAGAAGGTTTCTGAGAACAGCCTCTAAAGAAGGTTTCTGAGAATACGTTTAGAAGGTTTCTGAGAATGTCAAAGAAGGTTTCTGAGAATACCAAAGAAGGTTTCTGAGAAAATGTTAGTTATCTTTCTGAGAACACACAGAAGGTTTCTGAGAATACCATAGAAGGTTTCTTGGAGAACACAATAGAAGGTTTCTGAGAATACCATAGGTTTTCAGAGAATACCATAGAAGGTTTCTGAGAATACACAGAAGGTTTCGGAGAACACACAGAAGGTTTCTGAGAAATACCAAAGAAGGTTTTGAGAATACAATAGAAGGTTTCGAGAATACAACAGAAGGTTTGGAGAATACCATAGAAGGTTTCTGAGAATGCTCAGAAGGTTTCTGAGAATACAATAGAAGGTTTCTGAGAATACCAAAGAAGGTTTCTGAGAAATACCAAAGAAGGTTTTGGAGAATACAATAGAAGGTTTCTGAGAATACAATAGAAGGTTTCTGAGAATACCAAAGAAGGTTTCTGAGAATACCATAGAAGGTTTCTGAGAAGGGCAATAGAAGGTTTCTGAGAATACCAAAGAAGGTTTCTGAGAATACCAAAGAAGGTTTCTGAGAATACACAGAAGGTTTCTGAGAATACAATAGAAGGTTTCTGAGAATACCAAAGAAGGTTTCTGAGAATACCATAGAAGGTTTCTGAGAATACACAGAAGGTTTCTTGAGAATACCATAGAATGTTTCTGAGAATACTGTTACGTTTCTGAGAATACAATAGAAGGTTTCTGAGAATACCAAAGAAGGTTTCTGAGAATACTACAGAAGGTTTCTGAGTGAATACAATAGAAGGTTTCTGAGAATACCAAAGAAGGTTTCTGAGAAAGTACTAAAAAGAAGGTTTCTGACAATAACAGAAGGTTTCTGAGAAATAATGCAAAGAAGGTTTTCCTTGAGAATACCATAGAAGGTTTCTTTGAGAATACAATAGAAGGTTTCTGAGAATACCAAAGAAGGTTTCATAATACCATAGGTTTTGAGAATACACATAGAAGGTTTCTGAGAATACCAAAGAAGGTTTCTGAGAATACAATAGAAGGTTTCTGAGAATACCAAAGAAGGTTTCTGAGAATACAATAGAAGGTTTCTGAGAATACCATAGAGGCCGTTTCTAAGAATACCATCAGAAGGTTTCTGAGAATACAATAGAAGGTTTCTGAGAATACAATAGAAGGTTTCTGAGAATACAATAGAAGGTTTCGAGAATACCAAAAGAAGGTTTCTGAGAATACCAAAGAAGGTTTCTGAGAATAAGGTCAGAAGGTTTCTGAGAATACCAAAGAAGGTTTTCATAGTCACCATAGGCTGGTTTCTGAGAATACAACAGAAGGTTTCTGAGAATACCAAAGAAGGTTTCTGAGAATACCATAGAAGGTTTCTGAGAATACAATAGAAGGTTTCTGAGAATACCAAAGAAGGTTTCTGAGAATACCAAAGAAGGTTTCTGAGAATACAATAGAAGGTTTCTGAGAATACAATAGAAGGTTTCTGAGAATACCAAAGAAGGTTTCTGAGAATACCGTAGAAGGTTTTAGAATACAATAGAAGGTTTCTGAGAATACCAAAGAAGGTTTCTGAGAATACCAAAGAAGGTTTCTGAGAATACAAATGTGAAGGTTTCTGGAGAAATTTCACAATGTAGAAGGTTTCTGAGAATACCAAAAGAAGGTTTCATACTACCATAGAAGGTTTCTGAGAATACAATAGAAGGTTTCTGAGAATACCATAGAAGGTTTCGAGAATACCAAAGAAGGTTTCTGAGAATACAATAGAAGGTTTCTGAGATACCAAAGAAGGTTTCTGAGAATACCATAGAAGGTTTTGAGAAATTTTCCACAAAGGAAAGGTTTCTGAGAACACTGAAAGAAGGTTTCTGAGAATACAATAGAAGGTTTCTGAGAATACAAATAGAAGGTTTCTGAGAATACCATAGAAGGTTTCTGAGAATACACAGAAGGTTTCTGAGAATACCAAAGAAGGTTTCTGAGAATACCATAGAAGGTTTCTGAGAATACAATAGAAGGTTTCTGAGAATACAATAGAAGGTTTCTGAGAATACCAAAGAAGGTTTCTGAGAATGTTTCAAAGAAGGTTTCGGAGAATACAATAGAAGGTTTCTGAGAATACTGCAGAAGGTTTTAAGAATACAATAGAAGGTTTCTGAGAATACAATAGAAGGTTTCTGAGAATACCATAGAAGGTTTTCTGAGAATACAATAGAAGGTTTGGAGAATACCAAAGAAGGTTTCTGAGAATACCAAAGAAGGTTTCTGAGAATACAATAGAAAAGGTTTCTGAGAATACAATAGAAGGTTTCTGAGAATACCAAAGAAGGTTTCTGAGAACACTTCATGAAGGTTTTGCAGAATACAGAAGGTTTCTGAGAATACCAAAGAAGGTTTCTGAGAATACCAAAGAAGGTTTCGAGAATACAATAGAAGGTTTCTGAGAATACAACAGAAGGTTTCTGAGAATACCAAAGAAGGTTTCTGAGAATACCATAGAAGGTTTCCGTGAATACAATAGAAGGTTTCTGAGAATACCAAAGAAGGTTTCGATAGTCACTAAAAAGAAGGTTTCTGAGAATAACAGAAGGTTTCTTTGAGAATACAATAGAAGGTTTCTGAGAATACCAAAGAAGGTTTCTGAGAATACCATAGAAGGTTTCTATAAACACAATAGAAGGTTTCTGAGAAATACCATAGAAGGTTTCTGAGAATACCAAAGAAGGTTTCGGAGAATAACAGAAGGTTTCTGAGAATACCAAAGAAGGTTTCTGAGAATACCATAGAAGGTTTCTGAGAATACAATAGAAGGTTTCTGAGAATACCAAAGAAGGTTTCCAGAATACAATAGAAAGAAGGTTTCTGAGAACATAAAGGTAGCTGTTTCTGAGAAACACCTATGAAGGTTTCGAGAATACAATAGAAGGTTTCTGAGAATACCAAAGAAGGTTTCTGAGAATACCATAGAAGGTTTCTGAGAATACAATAGAAGGTTTCTGAGAATACAATAGAAGGTTTCTGAGAATACCAAAGAAGGTTTCTGAGAATACCAAAGGAATTTCTGAGAATACAATAGAAGGTTTCTGAGAATACCATAGAAGGTTTCTGAGAATACAATAGAAGGTTTCAGAGAATACCATAGAAGCCACTTTGGAGAATACCAAAGAAGGTTTCTGAGAATACAATAGAAGGTTTCGGAGAATACCAAAGAAGGTTTCTGAGAATACCATAGAAAGGTTTCTGAGAATACAAATAGAAGGTTTGAGAATACCATAGAAAGGTTTCTGGAGAAATACCAAAGAAGAAGCTCTGAGAATACCATAGGTAGCTGTTTCCTTGAGAATACAATAGAAGGTTTCTAAGGAATACTGAAGAAGGTTTCCTTGAGAAATGGCTCAAAGAAGGTTTCTGAGAATACAATAGAAGGTTTCTGAGAATACCAAAGAAGGTTTCTGAGAATACAATAGAAGGTTTCTGAGAATACCAAAGAAGGCTTCGAGAATACCAAAGAAGGTTTCTGAGAATACCATAGAAGGTTTCTGAGAATACCATAGAAGGTTTCTGAGAATACACAGAAGGTTTCTGAGAATACCAAAGAAGGTTTCTAAGAGAATACCAAACAGTGTTTCTGAGAAACCATAGAAGGTTTCTGAGAATACCAAAGAAGGTTTCTGAGAACAATAACAGAAGGTTTCTGAGAATACCAAAGAAGGTTTCTACATAAATACCAAAGAAGGTTTCTGAGAATACCAAAGAAGGTTTCTGAGAATACCATAGAAGGTTTCTAGAAATACAAGAAGGTTTCTGAGAATACCAAAGAAGGTTTCTGAGAATACCAAAGAAGGTTTCTGAGAATACCATAGAAGGTTTCTGAGAATACCAAAGAAGGTTTGACAGTTACACAGAAGGCTTCTGAGAATACCAAAGAAGGTTTCTGAGCAGAATACCAAAGAAGGTTTCTATAGTCATTGGGTTGTGAAGGTTTCTGAGAATACCAAAGAAGGTTTCTGAGAATACCATAGAAGGTTTCTGAGAATACAAATAGAAGGTTTCTGAGAATACCACAGAAGGTTTTGAGAAATACCAAAGAAGGTTTCCGAGAATACCAAAGAAGGTTTCTGAGAATACCAAAGCAAGGTTTCTGAGAATACAATAGAAGGTTTCTGAGAATACCAAAGAAGGTTTTCAAGGAATGAATAGAAGGTTTCAGAGAATACCAAAGAAAGGTTTTGAGAATACCAAAGATGGAAGTAATTAAAGTAATTAAAAAGTTTTAAGAAAAACATAAGAAAAAAAGGGCACTTTTTAAATATTCACCTTGTACAAGATTCAAGTGTCACTTGAAGTCAAGGGTCACAGAATAAAAGAAATAGTTCATGGGGGATATGCGAGAAAGATTAAGATTGTAGTAATCAAAGGAGCCTAATCGTGGGAGCTGGTTCTGCAAAGCAGCAGTTTGTGCGAATAATTTGTTCAACTGGAACTTGCATTTCAATAATGGAATACAAAAATCAATGGGGGCTGTTAACTGCAATGCGCGTAGCATGGTGGGTCTTGGCTGTGAAGGTGAATACGCATGTAAAAATCTAAATCAATCAAAGAAATTTTATTCATCTTCAAATCTCCAAAACTCGTCACTGCTGGATTCATGGCAGTCAGTTAAGTGCCATATGTGATACTTGCTTGGGCGATCATGTCTCGAAAGAAACATGACTGACTGGGCAAAAGATTATCTCGCAGTAGGTTGCTATTACTTTCTGCAGTAGACTGGTTGCCAGTCAAAGTTATAGATCCCAGTCTGTTCTGTTATTTAACCCATAACTGGAGAGATGTGATGGATTAATACCTTTCCCAAGAGTAATTGTGCATAAGTGAATGCATGGAATTACAACTGGAATTCGAACTCGGTTCCCTGATTTCCCATTCCGAGCCGATATCCACTGTACTACAACGCACATACATTCATGTAAAAGATCTAAACTATCATCTGCAGAGTCATCACTACTGTCAGTCATGTACAATAAATGATCCTCACGAACATCCAATTCGTCTACGGCTATATTGTGTTAAATACACCGGTTCCCGTCCGATCACCGAAGTTAAGCAACATCGAGCCTGGTCAGTACTTAAATGGGTGACCATGTGGGAATACCAGGTGCTGTAAACGTAAGGACCAAGAATGGTCCACCGGTCCTCCAGGTTTGGGGGTTGGATTCAGGGCTAACAACTCTGTCCCGTAAAAAACAATTTGTTACAGCAACAAAAAGTTGCTGCCCTATGCACTATTGGGTGTGATGGATAAATGATGATGATCATCGTCATCATCCAATTCATGGTGGTAACTGATAAATTCGTCTTGGAAGATTCACGCGTATTTTTAGGAAATAAGTGCGTCTTGCAAGCCGGAAAATACGATAAGTCATTTGAAAGTCGCACTTGATGAAAAACAATTGTCCCTCATAAGTTTAATCTGTTCCCGACTGGGTCCCATAGATATTTAAAAAAAAAACAGCGTATAGCATCCTTGATAAGCTTGAATAAATGAACAGCATAACGGTGTTTAGGACAAATAACCAAAAGACAAAATTTAATAAGCGCTACAAAGGACAGGAAGTTGTGGAGATCCATGATTTTCTACATTCTGAGGAGTCATGGTACATAAAAAGAAGTGTATATTATTTTAGAGAAAATGGAAAGAAAAAAAGGAATTTATATTTAACATCAAGAAGATACGTTTAGAATTTCTGCTGCATATAATGAGGATGAAAGGCTTGGAAAATCTGATACTCACAAGACGAATTGAGGACTAAAGAGACAGAGGAAAACGTGTATAACTTACTTGATATGTATAGCGGAACAGTTTTAGGATAAATTACGAAAAGACAAAATTTATTAAGAGCTACAATGTTCAGGAAATTGCGGTGACTCATGATCGCCTACATCCTAAAGGGACATGACATATAAACTCCCAAATTTGAATAAAAAAAAGATGTATTTTGAAAGTGTCATTTGTGGTAAAAAGCGTAACCAACAATAAATAGGTGTCAAATATAATAATTGTGTTTGAAATTGAAATTTTGAACGTGAAATATGGTTTTCTAAATTCTCAAAGCCGTTGTCTGAGATTCAATTTTTGAACGAATTTAGTTCAGATAAGTGAAAAATATTTGGATGAATTATTTTTTTAATAATCATATCGCCCCAAGCAAGATATTTTACTGCCACTGTTTTGCAGGGGGTTACATAGGAGGAAAGTTATGAGAAAGAGTGACAGGTGGTGTCAGGAAGTGTGTAATAGAAGGATGGGAATACTGATGAGAGTGGAGTGGACGGAGAAGAGAGCATGAGAGAGAGAGGATGCAAGTTAGTGATAGAAGATGACTATTGATTTTACATTTAAATTCTTGAAGTTTGTAGCTGTCGGGGAAGCAAGTAAATGAAAGGGAATTCCACAGGTGGGAAGTGCGAGAAAAGAACCTGTAGGAGTAGAATTTACGCTTTTACCGGAATTTCATGTCCGGATAGTCGAAATTCAGAAAATCGAACTACGGATAATCGAGGCATAACTGCATGCCCGTAGTCTAGAGATAAATATAACCCAAAGAGAGATTAGAGAGTTCAAATTCTAGCTGAGTCATTTTTGCCCACTTTCACACAAATATTCTTGGAAAGTTATGAATCTATCTCTCTAGACTTTCACCCAGGTATATGTTGATGAAAGAGAAAACAGTTGGTAACAAATCTAGAAAAAACAGCTCTTGAATTCAAAACTGGTTATATATAAATATTGTCATGGCGCCCTCTGACGAGGAATGGATTCTTCTTCTTGTTATATATAATTACCTGCGTTACTTCCGGAGAGCCGTCAACTCGCACAGTTGCCAGCCTTATGTACTGTCGAGCTCTCTGCCGTGGGGGGCGAGAGTATTAACCCAGTCGAGGGTCCGCCGAAGTGTAAAGTCTCGTCTGGGTAAAAATTAGACAGAAACTTTTGGCCGGGCTATATGGCCCGGAGGACCCACATTAAAATGGCTTGGGCCACATTTTGCCTTAAGTGGGAAGGCGACTGAATATTGCAGTCAACTGCTCTCATTGACTGCCTTGCGTATTGTCTAACTCTCTGCCTTAGGGCGGAGAGTAATGACTCAGTCGAGGCTCCACCGATGGGTAGTTTCGTCTGGGGAAAATTAGACATCAATTTTTGCCAGGGCTATATGGCCCGGATTATCCACATTAAAAAGGCCTTGTGCCACATTTTGTCATAAGTGGGAAGGCTGCAGTCAGCAAGAGTTAACGAAGACAAGTTTCGGGCAGTTAACGAGAGCAGTTAACGGAAGCAGTTACCAGTCGTGGATGACAGCTACTAGTCAGGAAATAAGCAGCGTAATAATACCTTCGTACTTATTTCTATACTACTTATTATTAACACTTCCTTGAAATGTTTTGTTTCTTGTTATACTAATACACTGTTTTGAATTTACTTTCTTGTTTCGTGTCTTACTTCTGGCACAAACCAGTCACTACAACTTTGCGGCGTAGTTTCGCCACAACTCCTCAACAAATTGGCAACGAAGATCCACAACACACACACACACACACACACACACACACACACACATATATATATATATATATATATATATATAATAATAATAATAAAACCGACTCTGTACGTATTCTAATCTTAAAATGTTACACAAGAAACTTTTAAAGACTATGAATAACCAGCAGAATCTAACTCCGTTATCGTCCTCGGCTATAGAGCTTTGGACAAAGAGGGGAAAAAAAAAGAAAACTGCGTAGGACCGACAATGCATACGGTTCTTCACAGTAAAGAAAAAAACCCTCGAACGGAACGAACCACCAGGAAAGAAAAGTGCTCGATACTAAACTAACCAAAAAGTGTTAACAAAAAGGCAGTTACGCAGAGCAAAAACACACGAAAAAAATCGCAAGATCGCCAAGACCTACCGCGGTTTCGCACAACGGCTCGTCAGGGCAAAGGCAGACCAAGGACTAATCAAATAAATAGACACCTATTAAGACTAACCCATTTGGGGGAAGGGGTTGAAAGGAAAAAAAAAAAAAAATGGGGGGGGGGAGTCTTGGCGATCTTGCGATTTTTTTCGTGTGTATATATATATATATATATATATATCCGAGTGAATAAGGAACGAACGAAGAAAAAATTTTACAACGTCCAAAACATTAATTTAAAACAGTGCTCGATTTATAATATATATAGCTGTGAATATTTATGGTAAAGTATATTTTAGAACATGTACAATTTTTATATATATCCACTACCAATCGTACATTTGTTTCGACATTGAAACTACAATATCGCATCAAGTGGTGTGGACAGAAATGGAAAGCCTCTTTTCTTATATTTGGTGAGTTGTGTGTGGGATGTTGTTTGGGGTTAGTGATAAGGGAACAAATCTTGTGAATTGTCGGTTTGAATTTTGAAGAAAGTGTCATGGGTAGTGAATATAGTTGATTAATTAGTGTCTTGGAATTCTGTAGACATATTTAACATTAGCAGATAGGATGTAAGTTTTACAATCTTGCGACTAGACTTTATTCTTTGGATTTCTTAGAGGAGCAGAGTAGGGAGGTGTCCCATCATCAGTAGAACGCCGCATTAACACACACTCTTCCAATAAAGAAATATTTGATAAACACAAGGTAATTTACGACAGAATCCTTAAAGAAAGCGGATACCAATCTTCAAAAACTAACTTTTTGGAAAATTCAAGAGCTCAAAAAGCAAAAATAGAAACAAGAAAATCATATGGTATAACCCTCCTTTTAATCAGTCAGTTAACTTCAAGCTGAGACATAAATTTTTTAAACTAACAGATAAGCATTTCCCTAAAAATAACCCTCTAAGCAAAATCTTCAATAAAAATACAATAAAACTAAGCTATAGCTGCTCCAACAATCTAGAAAAAATAATTAAAGTACATAACGGCAAAATATTTAAAGCACACAACAAAAATAACTCCAACACTAATACCAGTCTGCCCCATAATAATAACCTCTGTAACTGAAAAAACCCAACCCAATGCCCCATGACCAATAAATGTTTCACGAAATCCCTGATATATATGTGTTCGATTTCATGCATGGAGAATCCTAAAGATGAAAAATATACATTGGAAACACCATGAACGTATTTAAAAAGCAATTTTACAATCACCTCTCATCCTTCAATAACAAAGAAAAACGAAACATGACGTCTCTCTCCAAATACTATTGAAAATTAAAAGACGAAAATAAAACACCTAAAGTTAAAGGGAAAATCCCCAAACAAGCAAGAACAGCTAAATCATTAAAGGAACCATGTTTCCTTTGTCTTCAAGAAAAAACTGAAAACATGAAATATATGAATAGCAACAAGCTTTTAAACCAGAGGCATGAAACCACAGTAAACTGCAAGCACATTAATGAACTAACCTTACAATCATGCTAAAAATACTACAAAAGCCAGAGCTAGGACCCCTTAAAAATGATACACCTTCATAGTACTAACAACACTCTTACACACACCACAAACCGTGATCTAATTTAAAATTTAAAAAAATTAAAAATTTTATAGAAAAAATCGATTTCCTAAATTCAAAATTAATGTTAAATATACAAAATTAGATTACTTATAAAAACTGTGCTTAAATACACACATTAAATTTTATCTATTACGTAAAATACAAACATACCTATGACCTATTTACCTATTACCTTAAATACAACATTAAATCTTACCTCCTACATTAAATTCTACCTATTACGCACCCATTACCTACTTACCTATTACCTTAAATACTAACATTAAATTTTATCTCTTACATTAAATCTTACCTATTACACACCACAAACTGTGATCTAATTTAAAATTTAAAATTTAGTAGAAAACATCGATTTCCTAAATCCAAAATTAAGGTTAAATATACAAAATTAGATTAATTATAAAAACTGTACTTAAATACAAAAATATTCTACAGTTGTACAAATAAGCGGTAAGTCCAATCCCATCCATCCACGCCCCTTACACCTCCCTACTCTGCTCCTCTAAGAAATCCAAAGGATAAAGTCTAGTTGCAAGCTCATAAAACTTACATCCTATCTGCTAATGTTAAATATGTTTACAAAATTCCAAGACACTAATTAATCAACTATATTCACTACCCACACCACTTTCTTCAAAATTCAAACGGACAATTCACAAGACTTATTCCCTTATCACTAATCCCCACCAACATTCCACACACAACTCACCAAATATAAGAAAAGAGGCTTTCCATTTCTGTCCACACCACTTGATGCGATATTGTAGTTTCAATGTTGAGACAAATGTATGATTTGTAGTGCATATATAAAAAATTTGTACATGTTCTAAAATATAATTTATAATATATATATATATATATATATATATATATATATCGCTAGAGATATAACTTTTACTCATATTTATCGCATACATGGCACAAGTGTCACTCAAGGTAGAGAAATAGTTTGTGTTATATGGGCTTAAGAAAAAGCAAAAAAATGCATTTCTTAAGGTTCGGTGTGATAGATAGATAGATAGATAGATAGATAGATAGATAGATAGATATGAACAGACTGAGATAGATAGATAGATAGATAGATAGATAGATAGATAGATAGATAGATAGATATGAACAGACTGAGATAGATAGATAGATAGATAGATAGATAGATAGATAGATAGATAAGGATCAAATATAGATTTTAGGATAAAGAATGAATAGGAAACATTTATCAATTTAATATATTTCATTTTTATTAAAGCTTCATCAGATAATTAAATATGGAGAATAAAGACAGAAAGACTTGTAATTTGGGGTATTCCAGATAGATAAATAGATAGATAGATAGATATGGACAGGCTGAGGTAAGTAGATAGATAGATAGATAGATAGATAGATAGATAGATAGATAGATAGATACATAGAAAAAATATTCAATTTAAATGCGCTACAAACACACAGATCGTTGATTCCAAACAAATTTCAATCCTGTTCTATTTTGAAAACGTTATAACGTCACAGCAATTTACTGACCGACGTGTTTTGTTAGGCGTTAGCAATCTGTGTTATTATATATAAGAAGAAACAAGAGAAAAACCATCGTTTATATCTAGTAAAACTCCTGTCTTTATTCATCAAATACATTTTTTTCATTTCCCTGGCAGATGGAGATCAATAATTGTCCAGTAAAAAAAAAAAGAAATTTCGCTTATGCCTCGATGAATTATTGTATTGCCATCAATCAGAATGTCCGAATTCAGCCCTAGACAAAAAGACGGACTTTGGTCTCGTCTGAACATATTAGCGAAATGAGGACGTCCAGGTTGCTTGACCTCTGTCCGCCGCAAACAATAGACTGCCATATGAACTGACCACACGTTATTTTTGCCATTATGTAAGACCCTGATTTACCATTGAATGCTCCATCCGTTTAGAATATCTGAAAAGGAAATGAATAAACCCGTAACATCAGCGCCATTACAATCATCTTTGCAAAGATGTTTTCAACTTACTGACTCTACCTGTAATTCTGGACAGTGCGATGGATGGAGAGGGGCGGGAAATGAAAGAGAAGATGGCCGTCTTTCAGCGGATGATAACCCCGAACGAGAGAAGGAGAGTAAGAAGGAGCTGTCAGTGCTGTCTTCAGAAAATGAAAGCGCCGTTAGAATGATTACATGTAGGACTATAATCTTGCTTTCTACGGCTTCATTCGTGATCTCGATTTGAGATGTACGACCACATAACGCACTCACTGCATTCATTCTTGTTGGTTCTTCATTATAAATGTTTCTGGTCATCATTTTCTTGACATTCTCTTTCATTTCATTGCTTCGAAGACTTAACAGACTCCTCCTCCTCCTTTTACTTTTTTTTTTGGAGGGTGGGGGGGGGGGGGCAATTTTTTCTTTCTCAAACTTTCAAGTTTCGCCCTGTTCTCTTTCTTCTTCTTTTTTGCTTCTTTTTCTTGTTTCTAATTTATATATATATATATATCTTTTTATTATTTAGTATTGCAAATCTTTTTTATGCCTTTCTTCATTTACACCGAGTCTTTCTTTCTTACGTTTTTGGCTATTTGTGCTTTTCTGACACCACTCACTCTTTCCGTCTTTTTTTCTTTGATTTTTCTTCTTCTTTTCCTCCTCCTCTTCTTTTCTCGTTTCCTCTCCCACCTGATTCTTCATTTCTTATTATTATTGTTATTCATAATATAATTATTTATAATTATTATTCCGTCTTTTTTTTCATTTTCATTTTCTTTTTTCTTTTCCTGTCCTCGTTTTCTCTTCTTTTTTCTTCTTTCCCTCTTCCTCTTCTTCTTTTCTTTCTTCGCCTCTTCCTCTTCTTCTTTTTCTTCCTAGCCTCTTCCTCCTCTTTATCTTTTTCGCCTCTTCCTCCTTTTCTTTTTCTTCTTCACTTCTTCCTCTTATTCTTTTTCTTCTTCGCCTCTCCCTCCCCTCTTTTTCTTCTTCGACTCTTCCTCCACCTTCTTTTCTTCTTCGCCTCTTCCTCTTCTTTTTCTTCTTCGCCTCTTCCTCCTCGTTTTCTTATCCTTCTTTGACTCTTCCTCCTTTTCTTTTTCTTTTTAATCTCTTCCTCTTCTTCTTTTTTTTCGCCTCTTCCTCCTCATGTTCTTTTTCTTCTTCGTTACGTTTTTATTTTTCATGCTTTTATTCCTCCTCTTATCACTCTTCTACTTTATCTTTGATTTTTCGACTTTTTTCTTCATTTTTTTCTTTTTATGCTTATCATATTCCTCTTCTCACTCTTCACTCCTTTTCTTTTCTCTCCTTCTCCGACTCTTCTTCTTTTTCTTAATCTGTTTTCTATTCTCTTCTTTTCTAACATCTTTTATTTTTACAGGGCCAATATCGTAAACACTTTCTACACGGCTCCGATCAAATAGAATGAATTAAGTGGTACGCCATTTTATGGACAGTAACGCTCGGCGCACGGAAACATCGTCGCTTGTCATGTCAAAAAAAATAAATAAATAAATAAATAAAATAAAATAAAAAAGGGAAAAAGGTCAACGGTAAAGTAAAATCAAGCATGGTTCCCATTTCTCTGCTTATTGTCTTCATTCTTTCCAAGAATACAGCTCTTTATTAAGAAATGTAGATCAACGAAAGACGGACTAGTCAAGTATCTCTTGATCTCTTGAGCTGTATCTTTAAGAGCGGCATATATATATATATATATATATATATATATATATATATATATATATATATATTGTGTTGGCGTGGAGCGACGGTGAGTTACCATCGACTCTTGTCATTTCATTTTCTAGCCAGCCATCAAAATAGATTCTGTAATTCAAACACGGAGATGGACGCTTAGGATGGTGTTTCTTTTTCTCTTTGACCTGAAAGAAACTGGTAATTTGGTCTGTTGACTAATTAGCCAGCCCTGCTGTGACGTCGAATGACTTTTGCATGGTGGAGTGGATGCTGAGCAATTTCGACCAATAAAGGAGCAAGGTCCATACAGTAACGGCGGACAGAAATGGATGGAATAAATTGTAGTGGCAGACAATTGTCCAGTCGAGCAGATGATGCGGTTACCCGTGTGTACCGATGCCAGATGACGTTAGGCAGACTGGGTGGCCAAATAAGTTAGTCGGCCACTCCTTGCTAGTGATAGAAATCTTGTATCGGCACAGTTGGATTTCCAGTCAGTGACGAGCAATGACCTCATGAAAGTGATCTCGGATGTAGTTGTCTGGAAAGAGAGAAAGAGAAAAATTCAAGAAAAAAAAATTAGGTTATTTCCAGGCTGCATGCGCAATCATGCTGGATTTACGACTGGTTGGTATTATCGGAGAATGACTGTGTGAGTTAATTTTACACACACGGGCACAATTGCTAACACTATTATATCGACAGAGAGAGAGAGAGAGAGAGAGAGAGAGAGAGAGAGAGGGAGAGACAGAGACTTCTTCCTCCTTTTCTTTTTCTTCTTCACCTCTTCCTCTTCTTTTTCTTCCTTTAACTTTTCTTTTCTTCTTCACTTCTTCCTCTTATTCTTTTTCTTCTTCGCCTCTTCCGCCTCATGTTCTTTTTCTTCTTTGTTTCTCTGATTTTTCTTCTCCTTTTCCTCCTCTTCTTTTTTCGTTTCCTCTCCCACCTGATTCTTCAATTACAGTTATTATGTAAGAGAGAGATAGAGAGAGAGAGAGAGAGAGAGAGAGATTTTGGTTGGTTGGTTGGTTGTTTTGTTTTTATGGCATATCAACCTTGGCGGGTCATTTATTGCCAACTAAATTTTATTTATTTATTGCTGGTAATACCTTTTTCTTTCAACAATTTATTGTTGTTTTCATAAATGTTTTGTGTCTAGTAATACTTTTTTTCTATTCGAGTATCAAGATTCATTGGGATTTGTTTTTTTTAAAGGGCAGGGTCCCCAAGTCCTACCCTTGTTATTTAGCCCATAACTGGAGGGAAGGGGCGGATTAATACCTTTCCCAAGGGTACCAGTGCTTAAGTGAATGCAGGGTATTCAACTGGAAGTCGAACTCGGCTCACCGATTTCTCTTTCCGAGCCGATATCCACTGCACCACAACGCACATCCTTCACTAAACGCTTACTGGTATTCCCAAGTGGTCACCCATCTAAGTACTGACCAGGCTCAACGTTGCTTAACTTCGGTGATCGAGCGAGAACCAGTGTATTCAATGTGATAGGCCGTAAGCAGCGAGAGAGAGAGAGAGAGAGAGAGAGAGAGAGAGAGAGAGAGGGGGGTATGATCAGGCCCGATGGTACGAGGGTCCGGGGAATGTACAAACTATCAGGACAGGATAAATTTATCGTCTGTTCGTATTGGCATTGACGAATACAAAGTCTCTATATCGTTCATGGTGGCTACTTTATACGCCAAGAACTTGTGAATCGCCTCTACTATCCCGACTTCAGAGATGACCACGCAAGATTGTTCATCAGGTAATATTTATGATTGTGAAACTGCATGGCAGCGAAATCGAAATAATTACACACACACACACACACACACACACACACGCACACATTCTATATCTCTTTCTCTCTCCCTATCTCTCTCTCATACACACGCACACACATATATACATATATATTAAAGCCTGTTTGGTTGAATAATCTGGACATATTCTATTTTTATCTTAATCCTCTTGAATTCTCTGGCTGACTTCTTAATCTTGATAATCTTGATTCATTAAGAAAGGCACCGTAGTTTTTTACTTTGCTTTACTTTTTTAATGTACTTTCAATCTTATCCGAGAACATCCTCAGAGGTGAATTGCTAAGACGAAAATTAATGTGATTGATAATTTTGATTTTTTTTAGTAAATATGCATGAACGCGCTTTGTTACAATTGTTTTTAAAAACTAGCTATTAAAGCTATACTGTTTTTATCGAAGTAACTTTAACTTATATAATTATAATATCTATATAATTATAATTTTAAAAACAGTGCTAACATAGACATTTTACAACATTGTTGCTATACTCATAAGTTCATAACTAAGCTTATTTAGTTTTATTTATGTCGTTTATATAGAGGTACTCGAGAAATGGAAGTTTTTGTTTTTTATTTTCATGTTGGAGTATACTTATATTATCGATCAATATTTTTAAGAATTATAAATTTGGACAACAATGTGTTTATATATATATATATATATATATATATATATATATATATATATATATGTGTGTGTGTGTGTTGGTGTATTGCCGTAGGTCAATAGTTAGCGCAACTAGATTGCTTAATCTTTACAATGGACTTCGATACTTATTTAGAAGACCATGCAAAACACTTCCCCTTTTTTTGTGCAGTGTCCTGTCCTCTTAGGACGTAGGCGATCATGGACTTCCACTAAGCTCTTTCTTTTTTTATAACCATTTTCCCCTTCATTCGAAAGTTTTCGAGGAAGGATTTCGAGAGGAGTATAATTATAATCTCGTTTATATATATATATATATATATATATATATATATATATATTAATCATCCACATACAAGCCTGTTTCGCTATATCACAACTCATCAGTGTCGCTAGACACATCCACTTGCTATATATATATATATGTGTGCGTGTGTGTGTGTGTGTGTAGCAATATATATATATATATATATATATATATATATATATATATATTGTTAAGAAAGTTCCAGAGATTAACGAAATGGAATGAACAGCCGACATATGTAATTATTTCTTTAAACATTATTTTTAATGGATCCTCTTATTTGAGTGGATATTCTGTTTTTAATTAAACAATATCTTTATATATATTTCAATCGGCCTGATTATTTCTGAGAATTCTTTTAGGAAAATATGTGTTCATTCGGCAGGATTCGAATATGCGACGCCTAAAAAAATAGGAAAAGCCACCAAATGAACCGGTGTATGTTAGAACACTCGGCCACGAATGATTTAACAGTCTAAACGAAGTCAAATCAATCTTTATATACACAATTTCTGATTTCTCATAAATAATTATCACTGCTATGAAATGTATCGTAATGTAAACAAATGTAAACAGACAATTTGTGGCCTCCCCTATGTTGTTAGAGGTCGCAGGTTCGAATCCTGCCGGATGACACACGTTTTCCTAACAAAATTTCTTATAAATAATCATATATATATATATCCTGTTTAATTACAAAACAGAATACCCACTCAAATGCGAGTATCGAAATCGGTTTTTACCTATTTCTATAGCCATTTTCAAAGGTGTCTGTTTTTGTCTCATGTCCAGTTGTAGCAACAAAACAATTTTTTCCGATAAATTCCTGCAGGATAAACGCGTCACAAATAATATTTTTTTCAATTTCATAAAATTTCTCCAATATATTTCTTTACATATAAAAATCCCGCTATCTTCCCCTCTCTCTCCTTCTCTCTCTCTCTCTCTCTCTCTCTCTCTCTATATATATATATATATATATATATATATATATATAATGATTTGTACCCACGGAACACTAATAGCCTTAAAAAGAACACCCGTCATAATTATCCCAAACCCGAGGAACCTTTCGGCCATACTTATCAAGGGCTTCGTTGGCTTAATTATAAAGGGTCAAGAAAAAGGACAAAACCAAAGGATTACTTACAATACTGGGAGAAGATGGAACTCGTTTAAAAGTAAACTTTAATGAAAAAAAAAAATTAAAATGTAAGTGGGGTGTATATACATATAATTCCACTAAAGTGAAATAAAATAGAAAAATGTTACACTCACAAACACTCCAGTAATTGTAAGGAGCGAAGAAAATGCTCTTTCTGCCTGCACAGGCTCGGCTGCTGGATTTTTAGGCAAATAACCTCCAAAACACGAAGATGATATGCCGATCGAGCACTGTGCAAAACAGAAAACCAATTGTACTCATACGAGGAGGCACATCCTTGCTTGTCCAGCAGGTGTTGGCCAATAGCTGAATCCAGAACTGCTTGGGTTGTTCTTATAGTTCTGAGAGGGCTACCTGAACGTATATTCGCGGGGACGAGTTGCGCAACCCGCGTCTCCAACCTCAGATTGGTTCGTCCTATATATGCCGCATCACAGCAGCATATAAATTTATAAACAATAGAGCTTTTCCGAAAATAGGACAACCTATCCTTACTGAAGGATGGAAACACAGGTCTTGTTTGAAAAACAACACGCAACTGCACTGAAAAATAACCGGACGAAACACATGCCGAAATTTTATCAGTAACAGTTTGACATTTTCTTCTAAGCCAGGGTAATTTTAAGTACAAGGGACAGCGACTAGGTCCTTCAACTTTTAATTCTTTAAAACGTTTGACCTTACGATCGATCACCCGTTTTACTACGTTAGTTGGGTACCCATTCCATTCGAAAATATTTTGCAAGCGAATCAATTCGCTGCTCAAACACTCCGGAGAACAAATATTAAGGGCACGGTAAACCAAAGTTTCTATTAGACCTATTTTACATATATATATATCAGCATTCAGTGTGGGTATAGAAGAATTCAAAGGAGTATCCAGTACATACAGTGGTAGGATAACTCTCTAAGAGAGCTGTAAGCATATATGCATATAAATACATATAGAGCAAATATGAGAAAAATTAAGGCAGGCACGTTATTTCATGGTGATTCAGAAGTGTGGGCCTATTTCAGGCGAACCATCGTCAGCTTCCGTCTTTATTTTACAAAAGATTTTACACGAATCTTTTGTAAAATAAAGCCGGAAGCTGACGATGGTTCGCCTAAAATAGGCCATACTTCCGATTTACCATAAAATAACGTGTCTATCTTAATTTTTCTTATATCTGTATGTGTATATATATATATATAGAGAGAGAGAGAGAGAAAGAGAGAGAGAGATAATTATTTTACATGTGTAATAAAGGATAAACTCGAAGCAACAGATATGTAGTTCTACAGAAGGATGCTAAGGCTACCATGGGCCGAACATGCGAACAACGACAAGATTTAGGAGAGGATGCAAACGAAAAGGAAACTTACACTTAACATTAGGAATAGAGAGCTGAGGTTTCTGGGACACGTAATGATAAATGAGAGCTTGAACAATCTAATACTCACGGAACGAATAGAGGGGAAGGAGAGACAGAGGAAAGCAGCACGATATATACTAGATGGGCCTGAGCAAGTGGATGGCGGAGTGGGATTTAGGAGAGATGCCAAGGTGAAATACGTTAAGAGCGACAATCCGTTTAGGTGAAACCTAGGTAGGTTCGTCTGGCTCATTAGGTACTATATATCTAATCTAAACTTATTTATAAATGGAACTTTTTTCTCTGTGTGTGTGTCTGTGTGTGTGTCCGTTGCCTATAGACTCCGAAACGGCTGGACCGATGTTCTTGAAAATTTACACAATTGTACTATAAGCGTCTGCGATTGTTCTTAGCTAGGTTTTGTGTCGAGGTACCCCCGATAATATCGAAAATCGATAATCGAAAAAATCGGGTTATAGAAGGAGTGGTCCGATTTCAATCAAATTTGATACACTCATAGACAAAGACATAAGAAACGATATTCAGAAGTTTCAAGGTTGCAGTTCTTACAATAGTGCAGAAAATGGAATATATATATATATATATATATATATAAAAGGCAAGATGTTTGTGTGTGTGTCTGTTTATCTGCCTGTATATCTGTATTTTTTTCAGCTCTTTTATTTTAGTTTTTGCTTCGGGTTTGGCTCTAAGTAGGTATAATTGTAGTTCTTAGTCTCAGCCATGATACCATTTACTCAGAGGACTTATTTAGCCTTCAAAATTCAGTTTACGACGAAAAAACTTATTTGATATCGATACCAGGAAACCAAAATTTGACTTACATCCATTCATTTTTCTTTCAGTCTACGGTTTCGCTTTAACTGGAAACACCTATTGCTTTTTAGTCTTTTGTGCCAACGTCAAAAGAGTCTGAGCTCCAGGACCATGGATTAGTTATAAAGCTTTCATTACACCCGAGCAACGCCGGGCTACACTGCTAGTATATATATATATAAACTTAAGGAGGAAGAGAAACTGTTTGTAAATGACAAACTATAAAATAACAAATATTTTTAATAATATCGCTTTAAAAAGATAGAAAGAAGGAATTTTTTTTTAATCGCTTCGCCCCAAGCACGACATTTTACTGCCACTGTTGTGCATGGAGTTACATAGGGGGAATGTTATAAGAAGGAGTGAGAGGTTGCAGGGGGTGTCAGGAAGAAAGTAAGCGAAGGAAGAGAATACCGATGAAAGTGGAGTGGACGGAGAAAAAGCGTGAGAGAGAGGATGTAAGTTAGTGAGGCAGGAGATGACTATTGAATCTACAATTAAATTCTTGGAGATTTTAGCTGTCGGGAAAGCAATATGCGGAAGGAAATTCCACAGGCGGGAAGTGCGAGAAAAGAAACTGATGGAGTAGAATTTGCGTTTACAATTTATTGGTTTCACAATAAAAGGGTGGGACCTAGTTGCTAATTTTGTGGCTCGAGGAAATTCATATATAGGGGGAACCAGTGTGCTAAGTTCATCGGAGCAGAAGCCGTGAAAGTATTTGCAGAAGAGACACAGGGAAGCCACACTGCGTCGGTGAGAAAGTGACTGTATCTGAGCTGCCAAGTCGAGATCGATCACATTACAGATTCTTTGTTGGAGTTGGTCGAAGACACCTAAGTGGATAGCAAGAGCACCCAACAGATATGGCAGCAATATTCAATGCACGGGCGGATGGTAGATTTGTATATGTGCAGGATTGTTTGGGATGGGAAAAACTTTCTGGCCCTACACAGAGAACTGACTTTTTTAGCAGCGGATTTAGCTATAGATTCTATATAGTCATTCCACTTGAGGTCTGTTGTGAGAGCTAATCCGAGGAGACGCAGTGTTTTACTTTCAGGGTGAGAAGCCTAATCTATATTAATGGGAGGGAGGAACGACTGTCTGTGTTGGTTATTAGATAGTAGCTTCGTTTTGGGAGCATTAAAATTTATGAGCCATTTCTTACCCCAGTCTACAACGGATTAGAGGTCCTTTTCAAACTCAGCAGCGAGGTTTGCTTTGTCAGCCTCGGCAGATTTTTGATCGAGACGAGAGTAAACCGTAGTATTGTCAGCATATATGTCCACTTGGGATCTCATTACATCAGGGAGATCGTTAATATAGATAAGGAAAAGCGTAGGACCTAGAATAGAACTTTGAGGGACACCCGCATTCGTCTGATAGTATTGGGAGGCTTGTCCGTTCAATACTACCCTCATTGTACGGTTTGAAAGGAAGGACTGGATTAGGTCAAATAATTGTCCAGTTATACCATAGCCCTGCAGCTTGCATAGAAAGCCAGCATGCCAGACTCTGTCAAACGATTTGTAGATGTCAAGGTCAACAATTCGGGCTTCGCCGTTTTTGTCGAGGGCCTAGTGGATATACTCAGTGATGGTCGTGAACATATCCGCAGTAGACCAGTGAAGCGGAAGTCATACTGTTTGTCAGAGAAGTGTCTGTGGGCTGTGATATGTTGTACTATCTCGGCGTTGATGATGGCTTCGAACACTTTGTCAAAGATCGGTAGGAGGCTGATAGGGCGATAATTAGCGGAGTCAGAGGGTTCTTTAATATTTTTATATATAGGAACCACGGAGGAGGATTTCCAGCAACCAGAAAAGCAGGAATCAGAAAGGTAATAGTTATAGAGTTTAGAGAGAACAGAGGCGAATTCAGGAGCACATTTCTTTAAAACAATGATGGGTATTCTGTCGCCACCGCTTGCCTTATGGGGGGTGAAACTTAGAAATTATTTTGGAGACCACCGAGGGAGTAATTAGTATGTTAGTCAGTTGGGCCTGGGTTCGGAGAGGGAAGTCGGGTATAGATACTTCAGACGAGTCCAGTGTCGAGTTAGTGGAGAATCTGTGAGCGAAGCACCAAGCCTTGTCTGTTGAAGAGGTGAGGACCTCAAATTCGTTGATTAGAGGGAGATTGAGGGCTTACTGCTGTTAGCACGCTTTTACAGAACCTCCGGTAGTCTTTGAAGCCGAACTTACGAGATGCTATGCGCTGCTTCATTCTGGCTGCAAACATCAGCTTAGTTCTTTTAAGTACCTTCTTGCACTCATTGCGAGCCGAGGCAAATAGGCGCCTGTTATGGTCTGATACGTGACTCCGGTAAAGCCGAAAGAAGTGATTTCGTTGGCCAATAGCAGCTGAGCAGGCAGGGGAAAATCAGGGGGATAAGTGGGATTTAAGTGTCAAGCAGGAATTAAAGCATCGATGCCAGCCTTAACCCAAGAGGAGACCTCAGCCGCACAGGAAGGCTAGATACTTTAGTCCAAAGGAACGTCACTCAGGAAATCGCAGAACGTGTCCTAATCAGCTCTTTGGTAGCAGTAAGATATTCTGCTGGTTTGAAGTTCTTGAGTAGGGTGGAGGCGGAAGGAGATACTGACGGAAATTAATGCATGGTCAGAGTTTCCGAGAGGAAAGAGTTGCTTGACATTGCAAGAGTCAGGGGTGGAGGTAAAGCACAGATCTAGTAGTGAGTCGTGTCCATTAGGGTTATTACAGAAACGCGTGGGGAACTCCCCCACCTGCGTAAGGGACTGAGTGATAGAAAAATTCATGCTGTGTACACTAGCAAGATCTGTGACGGAGTTATCCAGCCACTCAGAATGATATGCGTCAAAGTCGCCAAACACAAATATATGGGCAAACGGGCGGGAGGAAATGGCCTAGTCGATATTGTTGGAGATGCTGTCAAGAACGGAGCAGTTGGGAGATGATGAGGAGCACTAGAGAAAGAAGATAGCTGAGATTAGAAGGGAGAGACGAAAAGACATATGAGAATGATGTAAGGATTCAAGAGAAATCACCCTATCTAGAGGAAGGCGTTCACTGACATAACCCCCAAGCCCATGCATGTGCACATTGGAGTCCTTTCTGAAGAGGGGAAGGTAGCCAGGGATAGAAAAGTCAGAAGTGGGAATTGAGGGGTTGAGATTAGTCTCACAGAGAGCGAGGATGTCAGGGGACTTTTGATGGAGGAAAGATTCAACGCTATTGAAGTTGGTTCGGATACCGCAGATGTTAGTAAAGGAAATGTTAAGAGGTTTACGTGATTTTAATTTGCCTGGTTTAGCTTTTTTGGCGGAGATATGGATGTTCATGTTTAATGTTGTTGTTGTTGTAGAGAGACCTCGAGTAGAGGAGGCAAACGGTCATTAGCTGCACTGGAAGGGAACTGGCGCAGGCTGCAGCAAAGTGTGACCTCGGGGTTTCCCATCGAAAGCGCCTGCGGGGACACCTATCCATGGCACTGCAACAACCTCGATATTATGCAACTGTTGATCAGAGCGGCCAGTCTTGAGGCTACGCAAGAGGAAGCAGAAACAAGAAAACTGCCAACCCGGTACCCTCACAATGAAGAGACTTTGCCACCGACCACGCACATCACAGGAAAATCGCAGAAGCACCATTACTGAGGTCTGAGGAGAAAAAGTGAACCGGAGACCACTTCCTGAACAGGGAACAAGGGATGAGCCTCTACACCTGTTCAATAGATGTGGGTGGAGTGCGAACCGGGCGATAGAAGGGTCTATCTACTCCAATTAACAAAAAAGTAAAATATAAAGTAAAAGTTTCAACTTGTTAAAGTCCAAACTACCTGCAAAAAAAATTTCTGACAAGTTAAAGATAAACTAAATAGCAGAACGTTCAATTGAGCAAAGAAAAATAGTTATAGAGAAATACAATAAATGACTTACATTGAAGAAATTTAACCCTGAATAGAATCTACCCACTGGATATAAGAAAAAGTGACGATTTTTATGGGTAGCGAGGAATAGTAAAATAATATTCAACACACAGCCCACACAATTGGAACGGCTAAGGTAGGTAAAAATGCTTTGCGATATTAGACAATTTTTAACTTTTTAGCAGATGCCAAAAATCGGACAGGACTGAGGAATCAGATATCTTACGACCTTAATACCCTATCTAATGTGATAGGTACTGATCTGGCGGCTCGACTGCAGCCACTTCCCCATCGTCGAAATGTGGCCTCCCTTTGTCTTTTCTATAAATACTTTCATGGCTTCTGCTCAGACGAACTTAAGTCACTGATGCCTCCTCAACAGGTGTTTACTCGTGCAACCAGACTGGCAACTGGGTCCCACCCATTCACAGTCAGGTTAGTTAGTCAAATGCAGACGACAATTCTACTCCTGCAGCTTCTTTTCTCGCACTTCTCGCCTGTGGAACTCGCTTCCATATTCTTGCTTTACTGACGGCTACAACCTCCAGAAATTTAAATGCAAAGTCAATACTCAGCTACTAACCACTTGACTCTAGTTCTTTCATCCCCCCGTATATCCTTTCCTCCCTCTCCATCTTGCCTTGCCTGAGATTAAATTATGAAAAAAAGCTCAAACAACAAGACTTTAGTCTTTTTTATTATGTATTTCTTGTTTATAGCCAAATGTCTTCTTTACTGTGAACAATGGTCGGTTAGTTGTTTGATCATGTTTACTGGTATATCAAAACCTCTATGGATTATTTAATGGCAAAATATAAATATTTTGAATGATTTTATGGCTTTAACTACAACTAAAATATATTGTTAATCATTCTACTAAAAATGTATCATTGCTCATTGTGCTATGAAATGGGGAGGAGTAGTAAAATAATATTCAACTCACAGCCCACACAATTGGGACGGCTAAGGTAGGTAAAAATGCTTTGCGATATTAGACAATTTTAATTTTTTAGCAGATGCCAATCATCGGACAGGACTTACTACACCATTAGCCTAACTAAAGGAGTGACCAGATATCAGAGAGGGATTTTCATCCGGCTGATAATTAAAAAAAAGATCAAAAGATCCGCTTAAAAAAATTAAAGTGAAAAATCCGAGGCAAGCCTTTCGTCCTACAAAACTAGTCATGGGTATATGTCGACAGAAGAAGATTCAAATTAGGAACATATATTTAAAACTTAAGTAATGTTCAGAAAAAGTGGGGAAAAAATCCCCATCATCAGAAACCTTCACCCAGAGATCTAAATAATTCCATTTGAAGCTTGAGATCTCTTTCTTTGCACAGAAAAGGTAGGTGTGACAATATCGCTAAAGCCTCCAGAACAGTAAGGTGGAATGGCAAACGACCTCTCTGCAAAATAGAAAATTGCTCCGCAGAATAAGAGTCACCGCATTCTTTATATATAACTAGCAGTATAGCCCGGCGTTGTTCGGGTGTAATGAAAGCTTTAAAACTAATCCATGGTCCTGGAACTCAGACTCAGCCTAAAGAATAATTGAAATAATAAAATAATTGCGACAATTTACTAATCGCACCTAATATATATATATATATATATATAACTAGCAGTATAACCCGGCGTTGCTCGGGTGTAATGAAAGCTTTAAAGCTAATCCATGGTCCTGGAGCTCAGACTCAGCCTAAAGAATATTTGTGCGAAATTTGGTGAGAATCGGATAAAAATTGTGTATTTGTATAAAAGACATACAGGCAGATCAACAGGCACACACACAAACATCTTGCTTTTTATATATATTATCGATTTTCTGCACTATTGTAAGAACTGCAACCTTGAAACTTCTGAATATCGTTTCTTATGTCTTTGTCTATGAAGGTATCAAATTTGATTAAAATCGGACCACTCCTTCTACAACCCGATTTTTTCGTTTCCCCGATTTTCGATATTTATCGGGGGTACCTCGACACAAAACTTAGCTAAGAACACTCGCAGATGCTTATAGTACAACTACGTAAATTTTCAAGAAAATCGGTTCAGCCGTGTCGGAGTCTATAGGCAACGGACACACACGCACAGACACACACACATACACACACAGACAGAGTTCCATTTATAAATAAGTTTAGGTAAGTGTTCACCAATGGCAGATTCGGGTGCCTGTGAATACTCAGAAATAGGGCGATGCTCACGAATAGAACGGGGCACATGTTTTGACATGCGAACCTCCAATCTACGGATCGTCCGGCCTATGTAGTCGGTACTACATCGAGATTTAAATTTGCAAAGAACATTACTTAACTAAAAGATAGGCAGGACGTTCTTACGAAATGAACGAAAAGTAGGTCGTGTAAAGAAAATAATACGTGCAATCGAAGCCCCGAAATTACGAGAAACAATCGAAGATACCTTATCAACAATAGATTGTACATTAGGACTAATCCAAGGTACCTTCAAATAGACGTGGCATTTTAGCGACCCAAACCTCTTATTCTCGTTTTCCCGATAAATGCAATGTCAATACTCATCTACTAACCACTTGACTCTAGCCCTTCCCCCACCCCGTATATCCTTCCATTTCTCTCCCCCCTTGCAATCTGTCATCACACCGGCATTTTCATCTTTCTATTGCCTCTTCCTAATTGGTTTGTAATCCTCTTCTCCATCCTCTAATTAAGTTTCTTTCAGTTATGTAGCTACCCGCACATCAGTGGCTTTTACGCCTTGCCTGGGGTGAAATGATTAAAAAAAAATAAATAAAATAGGACTTAATTCTAGAATTGATTTTCCTGGTTACAACCGTCGGAGGATAACTTTTCTTTATGAAAATACTCCTGATGTTGTCAATCGCATGATCAAAAGTTGCACTAAAACAAATCATAAGTGCACGAGAGTTCTAATAAGATTGGTCTTTCGGGACCGAGGAGCAAAAGATTCCAACCTAGATATAACCCCCAAAAAAGTGAGTTTCCTATTCACCGAAATAACGAAAGAATGGTTATATTTGGAAACCAAAACATCAAGGAAGGGAAGCTAGTTGTTCTTTCCAACTTCCATAGTAAATTTAAGTGCAGGATGGAAATCATTAAGAAAGTGAAAGAAGAACAAAGCTTCACTTCTTCTTCTTTTATGTGCCATGTCCTTTCAGGACGCAGACGATCATGGCTTTCCACGTTTCCCTATCCCTGATGGCTCTTAGCACGCTTTCTCGTGTTGCACCTGATCAGGTCCTTCCGTCATCCACCTGATCAGGTCCTTCAAATATGTTATCCGTTGCTTTGCCCTGTCTCTTTTTCCCTCTATCTGACCTGTTAGTATCAGGTTCTCCAAGCCCTCCTTCCTCATTGCATGTCCCAGGAACTGTAGCTGTCTTTTCCTGATGCTTAGTATTAATTCCCTTTTCGTTTTCATCATTTCCAAAACCTCGTGATTGCTCACATGCTCGATCCATGATATCCGTAACACCCTTCTGTAGAACCACATTTCAGCTGCTTCAAGTTCTTTTTTATCTTCGATGATATTGTCCAACATTCACTGCCATATTGAAGAACCGACATCACATAGCAATCCAGTACTCTCCTCTTTGTTTCTAGCGAAATTGTCCTGTTTCTTAATACTCTACTCAGCTTCTGGAATGCATCCTTGTGCTTTTGGATCTCAGGAATATAAATATATAGAAACTGCTGTGACCACAAAGTGAGGGGTCAGTTTATATATTGATTGTACTATGGAATTGATCCCCCACTTTATATCTAGTATGCTTCTTCAGAACCACATTTTAGTTGCTTCCAGTTTTTCTTTTATCTTCGAAGATATTGTCCAACATTCACTGCCATATTGAAGAACCGACATCACATAGCAATCCAGTACTCTCTTCTTTGTTTCTAGCGAAATTGTCCTGTTTCTTATGTGACGAAAAACAAGCAAATGTACCATCAACATAGTGAACATAACATGCCGGTTTAGGGCACTTTTCAAATAGTATCATTTCAAAAAGGCTACAAAAATATTTGCCAAAGTGGGACCATGTGGAGAGGCCATAGGAATCCCGTTAATGTGGCGGTACCTTATATTGTTGAAACGAAATGAAACAGACTTAGTAGCCAATTCTATTAGCTCAACAAAGACCTTTTCGGGAAAAGAATGGGCCTTAACAGGACTCCTATACAAATAATCAGCACATATATTGATAACTTCCGTCAAAAGGACATTGGTATCAAAAGAAGCAAGATAACAAGAGTTTGCCAGACAGGGAAAGTTTCGGATAGCTGTTTCAAAATAAAAAAAAAGTCGGGGATTCAAAAAGTAGAATAATGTTGGGGGACTGGATCCATTTCGCCAGTTTATGTTGTGCCGATTCAATCATAGACAAGATCGGCCTAAGCGGAGTGTCAATCTTATGAATACATTCTCGTTCGTTGAAAACCAACCGGGCAAATAGTGTCATAGACATCCTTCGATAAAAAATTACTTTTGTACAATTGTAAAAACCTCTTCTGAAGTTTGGTTTCAGTACTCGAAGTATTGTGGTAATCCAAATTACCCAAACACAAAAATTTGCTATGATCGTTCAAAATCGGCTTTATTTTAGAAACATAATCAGACCTGTTAAGAACGACCACACCAGACCACTCGATCTACTTTCAATCTCTCTTTCTCCCTCCCTCCCCCACTCTCTCTCTCTCTCTATGTGTGTGTGTGTGTGTGTGTGTGTGTTGCGGAGGAATATCCTGTCCTACCCAGGAATGGGTATGGCCCGGGTTATAAAAGACCGGGACTAGAATGAACTACAGAGAGTGATCGAGAGTGTTCGTTACTATACGAGAGTCTTCGTCATTACACGGGAGTGATCGAGATTATTCGTCATTGTACGAGAGAGATCGAGAGCCATCGTCTTCAGACGAGAGTTAGACGTCACTAGACGGAAGCCTTCTTCACAAGACGGACACATACGTCCTATACAGAGACATTGCCTTCTTAAATGTTATTCTTGTTAACTGTTCGTTGGTGTACTTGTATTTGGTTTATTGTACTGAGGGATAATAAATCCCTATTCATATATCCTCAGTGTTAAGAGTTATTTCTTGCACTATTCTTTCTCTGTTTATCCCCTTCCAGGATACAACAATATATATACATATATATATATATATATAATATGAATGAAGATGTAAATTACTGAGAAGTAATTGAAACTCACCTGAAACTCACCTGAACGTGTAATGCTCCTCATGCCAATAACATTTCCACCGAGCTTCTCGACAGCATATGATTTCATTTAATTTATTGTGTTCCTCTCGAATTTATATTTAAACTGGGGTCATCAGGAGAGGATGTGCACCGTTTCGGGGCCTTCCTCTCAACGGTTTCACTTATAGCCAGGGCCGGTGCGTACTACCCGAAGTAACCCTCTCCCGATAGGGAGGAAGCATTTTGGGGGTCTTCCAGCAGACCTTTGTGACCTTCACTATCTTATTAAGATTTGTTCTTTTTCTATTTAAATTTACATTCGTTACAAATTAAACTAACGACAACTGACTATCAGTCAGTTAAGAGCCATACGTGATACACGCTTTGGGTGATCATGCCTCGAAAGAGACATGACTGACTAGGCAGAAGATTATCTAGCAGTAGGTTGCTATTGCTTTCTGCTGTAGACTGGTTGCCAGCCAAGGCTATAAAACCCAATCTGTCCTGTTATTTAACCCATAGCTAGAAGCGGAAAAGATGTATTATATTATTAACTAGTAATTAGTGGGGGATCAGTTTATTACAGTAGAAAACCGACCCCCCACTTTATGATCAGTACAAGCCTTAATCATGATTTCAACTATTACATTCAATCAGTCAGTTAAGAGCCATACGTGATACACGCTTTGGGCGATCATGTCTCGAAAGAGACATGACTAACTGGACAGAAGATTGCCCCGCAGTAGGTTGCTATTACTTTCTTCTGTAAACTGGTTGCCAGCCAAGGCTATAGAACCCAATCTGTCCTGTTATTTAACCCACAGCTGGAGGAAAGAGACGGATTATTGCCTTTTCCAAGGGTATTTGCGCGTAAGTGAATCCAGGGAATTCAATTGGTATTTGAACTCGGCTCCCCATTTTTTCCGAGCCGATAACTACTGCAACAAAACGCACATCTAACTTAGTATAAAAGAATTTAAAATTTCGCGGTTTTTGACGCCATTCTGTTTTTTTTTTACCTTTTATTTTTTTTTTTTCGTTCATATCCGCGAATTAGTTTTGCTTAGGTGTTGGAAAGGATGCAAACGATAAGAAAACTGATAATAAATATCAAGAAGAGACAAATGAGGTTCCTGGGACACGTAATGAGGAAGGAAGGCCTGGAGAACCTTATACTCACATGTCGGATAAATGAAAAGAAAGACGAGGGAAAGCAGCGCAAGACGTACTTGTTAGGTCTGAGCAAATGGTTGACGGAGCGGGGTTTGGAAGAGATAACAAGAGAAAAATTATTGAAAGTGACAAGTGACAGAGTCAAGTGGAAGTCCATGATCGCCTATGTCCTGAACGAACACGGCACATGAAGAAGAAAAAGGCTAAGTATCGAAAAAACATGGTATAAAATTCACTATTGTTTATCCATAATATTGAAGCTGTTAAAAATATTAACAAGAAAGATCACAAGTTGATGTCAAAAATTTCCGCCAAACATTGTTGATTTATTTAAGATAGAATGATCTATATTATGGCATGTCTCTAATTTGTATTTCGATATATTGTATTTATTTTCAACTTTTCTAGTGGAATGTTTGCTTCATATTGCATACGATTCATTATTGTACATAATTCGGTGGCAATAAAATTTGTATTTTATACGAATACTACCTTCTGGACAATATCATCAAAGATGAAGGAAAAACTTGAAGCAACTGAAATGTGGTTCTACAGAAGGGTACTGCGGATATCATGGATCGAGCATGTGAGCAAAGATGAGGTTTTGAAAAGGATGGAAAAGAAAAAGAAGTTAACACTGAGCATCAGGAAAAGACAGCTATAGTTCCTGGGACATGCATTGAGGAAGGAGGGCTTGGAGAACCTGATACTAACAGGCCAGATAGACGAATAAACAGACAGAGGAAAGCAATGGATAACATATTTGAAGGGCCTGAGCAAGTGGATGACAGAACTGGGATTGCGTAGTGTAACAGGAGAAAGCGTGCAAAGAGCCACCAGGGATAGGGAGACGTGGAAGGCCATGATCCCCTAAGATAAAGAAGACTTTACGAAAATTGAGATGTAGTAGAGTGGGGTCCGTATCATAGATTCGTTGGTACGATGCCCTTTGACCTGCCCTGCTTGTAGCAATATATATATATATATATATATATATATATATATATATATATATATATATATATATACCTGGGATAGGATTCCCTCTCCATTTTAAACATTCAGCAGTTACTATATTGATTGCTACAAGCAGGGCAGGACAAAGGGCATCGTACCCACCGAATCTATGATACGGACACCACTCTATTACATCTCAATTTTCGTCAGGTCTTCTTTTTCTTTGGGGATCATGGGATACCTGGGATATCTAGCGTGAACAACAGTTTTAACAAATTCAGAACACTCAAACCTTCGGCCACGATGACTTGTGACTTCAAGAAAAGAGAGAGAAAAAGAAAAATGAACTAGAGGAAAAGAGAAAAAGAAGAAAGAAAAAAAAAGGGGACAAGACAGAAAGAAAAAAAAAAGGAAAAAGAAAGAAAACGAGAAGAAAGAAAAAAGAAAAAGAAGAAAAGAAAAAAGAAAGAAAAGAAAAATAAATAAATAAAAAAGAAATGGAAAAAAGAAAGAAGAAATTGCAGAAACAAAGAAAGAGAAGAAAAAGAAAAAGAAAGAAAAGAAAAGAAAAAAGAAAGAAAAAAGAAAAGACAAATAAAAGAAATAAAAAGGGATGATAAATTTGAAATATGAAACAAAGAGAAGAAAAAAGAAAAGAAAAAAGAAACAGAAACAGAAAAAAGAAAAAAGAAAACGAAGAAAAAACAAAGGGTAAAAAAGAAAGAAAAAAGAAAAGAACATCAAAGAAAAATGACAGCGTGGTTAAAAGTATAAAAGGATAGAGAAGAATAAGAAAGAAAGGATGAAAAAAAGAAAAGGGGAGAACAGAAAGAGGAAAAAGAAAAAGGGAAAAAGAAAAAATGGTAAAAGAAAGAGATGAAAGAAGAAAGAAACAAAAAAAGAAAAAGAAGAGAAAAGAAATGAAATGAAAAAGAATGAGAAGAAAAAAAGAAAAATAGAAAGATAAAAGAAAGAAACGAAAAACATGAAAGAAAGAAAGAGCAGAAAAAAGAAAGAGAAGAAATGAAAGAAAGAGTAAGACAGAATAAATGTGAAAAAAAGGAAGCAAAAAGGAATAATAAAAAAAGAAAGAAAAGAAATGATTTCGATAATGAGTAGTTAGTTATATGAAGGTTGATAATTTTGATTATTTTTGATAGCCGGCGTTACCCATTGCCTGCCGATGATGTACGTAGCAGTGGGCGACGCTCCAAGTTAGCCTCCCTTCCAGCCAATCGCCTTCACTCGTTCATTGGTTGCAGTTGGTTAATTTACAACTTTCCTTCTTGAAGAACAGTAATACCAATTTGTGTGCAACCAACTCATTCTTGTCCATTCCAATGTCACATTCGTCAGGTTGGCCGTCACTGGTTTGAGTTGCTGACGGAGCTCATGCGCCCAAAAGTTGGATAGATAATATGGTGGTCGCTAAAATGACTGATAGAAAAAGGAGCCAAATTTTAATTTTTTCCGGCAAATCAATGTCCAGCAATAGGAATAAAAGCGACTGACAGAATTAAATCGGTTAAAACACACACACACACACACACACACACACACACACACACACACACACACACACACACACATTTCATTGAATAATATAGACATATTGTGTCTTTATCTTTATACTGATCCTTTCCAGAGTTGTTTAATCATTCTTGATGTTAAGATGAAATTCGTCAAGGAAGGCCAAGTACTTTCGACCTTTTCTAAGATCATCTTCAGGGCAAAATTACAAAAACATCAAATTCTCGAAGTCCTGTATATCAAGATCAACCAACAAACATTCAACAAAATTTATTATGAAAATGGATATAAAATTTAATGCCATTTTACATGTCTACCAATTTCCGGTCAGCTTCAATATCTTAAAACGCTTGTTTTGTTTTGTTTTTTTTCAAATCCATACCTACAACGGATATATCTAAAATGTTAAATAACTATAGCAGAGTGCGTTCGTGCGTGTCTTCAAAAATCCCGATTCGAACAGAACGTAGATATTATCGCAGTTACAAAATTGTTGTCTTTTTAATTTTTCTCTGAATATGATCCTGGAAAAGATCGAAAGTACTTGGGGTAAAAAAAATCTTCGGAGACTACTTTGATAAATTTAATTCTTAACACCGGCGAGCTGAGTTCGTGTTCTAGTTGAATTCGTTGTATTCGCCTATGCATAAATGCCCTTGGAAAAGGTAGTAATCCATCTCTTCTCCCTCCAGCTATGAGTCGAATAACAGAACAGATTGGGTTCTATAATTTTGGCAACCATTTTACCACAGAAAAAAATGGCAACCTACTGCGAGAAAATCTTCTACCTAGTCAGTCATGCTTCGAACGAGACATGATCGCCTAAGCATGTATCACGTATAGCACTTACTGATTTAAAAAAAAAACAAGGTGCTTACTGAAACATATATCTATCCTAAAATATAACGTTTAAATAATATATAAATATATTTTTTTTATTTGTAAACGATTTATTACACGACCTAGGTTTCTACCACGTGGTGTCTTCAGGCGACTGATTTTACCGTATTTTTTAAAGATCGCTCACGTAATGGGAATTTTTTGAACGCTCACGTCACCCGGATGGTATTTTATAATTATGACTAAGTGTAACCATACCATAAAATAACTATTAGGGTCATTCAACCATGGATGAAAACGTTATAATTTCTTCTAATTTTGAAAATTGCGCGTTCAAAAAGTCCGCGTTACTCGAGCGTCCAAACAAAATTCCCGTTACGTTCTTAAAAAGACCGTAAAATCAGTTATTGCAAATTGCGTGAAGACACCACATGATAGAAAACTAGTTAGCGTAATAACTCGTTTCCAAATGAAAAAGAATAAAAAGTTCTACAATATAATTGTATTGAAGATTTTTGATACAACTGTGTACTGGTCTAATGTCATTATGACCAAAAACTAAGTAATTAAATTATATATATATATACCCAGTTCTGATCTGAGATTAAAGACAGGATGGTTAAATAAAAAGAAGACAAGAGGAAAACTGTATTTAAATCGACTACGCGTTTCGTCCTGTGGTGGACTTTATCAAGGCAAAAAGACAAAATGAGATTTATTCGAAATTACGTATCTATAAACAAACAGTGTTGGCAACTATAAAAACGCTCACAATTCATTCAAAAAGAATAACAGAATATTTTAGTTTTAGAACTCCTTCATGTGTAGTGCAAAGTCACGAGATGTTAAAATGAAGGGAATTCAACCGTTTTCTTTGGACTTTTTATTATGTATGTTCGTCTGTTTTAGTATAATTTCCATAAGCAAAGGTAAGATTGGGAAAAATCCGGGGCGCAAATTGATGTTTTGGTAGTACTGGATGGCGGCGCTCTCGATATATATATATATATATATATATATATATATATATATATATATCAGAGAAAGGAACGCATACCACTTAGTTGCTAGCTAGGTTTCAACGACGCCGATCTCTTCAGATAAAGAAGACTTCTTTGCCTGAAGAGTCCATTGTGGGCGAAACCTAGGTAGCAAGTAAGTGGTGTGTGTTCCGTTCTTTGACATATTGTTAGTTGTGCATATTTAGTTACTTTGTTTTGATTGTGTATTGATCACTTATTTTGATCTACTGTCTGCTGGTCCAATCAGCAAATATTTTTTCTGGCATATATATATATATATATATATATATATATATATATATATATATATCAAAAGAGACAGATAGATATGTATATTTATGAATTTGTGCGTGGATCATAAATCATATGTAGAAAAATATGTAAATATTTATATGCATTTGATGTTTGAGATCTGCTCAGCGCAGCTCGGGAAACACCAAGTAACTTCACAATAAACAGATCATTCATTCTTTTCAAATTGTTTGGATGTTTTCGGTCACATTTCGTAATTTGCACTGGCATCATTACATCGGCAGGGTTCCCCTCCTCCAATATTTAATTTTACTGATGAAAAGAGGTTAGGATGTGAAAAGGTGAAAGGAACCGTTTTTCCTTTTATACTTTTATTATTTTAACTACCTTCACTTCTCGGCAATGTTTGTTTTAAAAAGCAATGGTTGGATTTGTAATAAAACCTAAATTTATGACGAAAGTGCATTTATATAATTTTTTGTTCTTGAGTATTTATAACAAAAATAAGAATTACTAGTTGTATAGCCCGCCGTTGCTCTAGTGTAATGAAAGCTTTAAAACTAATCCATCGTCCTGGATCTCAGACTCTTCTGACGTTGGCACGAAAGACTAAAAAACAATAGTTGTTTCCAGTTAAAGCGAAAACGTAGACTGAAAGAAAAATGAATGGATGTAATTCAAATTTTGATTTGCTGGTATTGATATCAAATAAGTTTTTTTCTCCGTAAACTGAATTTTGAAGGCTAAATAAGTCCTCTGAGTAAATGGTATCATGGCTGAGACTAAGAACTACAATTATACCTACTTAGAGCCAAACCCGAAGCAAAAACTAAAATAAAAGAGCTGAAAAAAATACAGACATACAGGCAGATAAACAGACACACATACACACAAACATCTTGCCTTATATATATATATATATATTATCGATTTTCTGCACTATTGTAAGAACTGCAACCTTGAAACTTCTGAATATCGTTTCTTATGTCTTTGTCTATGAGTGTATGAAATTTGATTAAAATCGGAGCACTCCTTCAATAAACCGATATTTTCGATTATCGATTTTTGATATTTATCGAGGGTACCTCGACACAAAACCTAGTAAGAACACTCGCAGACACTGTGCAAATTTTCAAGAAAATCGGTTCAGCCGTTTCGGAGTTTATAGGTAACGGGGACACACACACACACAAAGTTTGATTTATAAACAAGTTTAGATTTTTTATTTACATTATTTACACTGTTCGGACCGTTACCCTCATCTTTATTGCCATGTTAATGACGTTTTGGCCGTTGTACACTCCGGCCTTCTTCAGATACTAAGAATTTTGAAACTAACCCTGTATTTCGATCACTGGGGTGTATAATTGTAGCAGTGACTTATCATGGCGACCCATAAGGGCCAGGGTCGGGTGTATGTTTTGCCAGGGAGTGTAGAGACGGCGAATTGGAGATCAGTGGTCGGATGGGGAATCAGACAGCACTTCCTGATTCTAGAATTCGTGTCCCTTGTAGCCGTTTGTATTTACAGTTCTGAGTGCTCATTGGCTGAGAGGTAACCCGGTCGAGTGCATAAAATGTGGTATGCTGGTTTGAGTGGGGGTTTTGTTTTAAGTCGTCGTTCGCGAGATCAAGACGAGACTTGTGAATTTGTTTTATTCTTATTCTTATCAAGTTGAAGTATGCGAGACTTGTGAATTTGGTTTGCCGCGGGACCTGTTCGAAATACTTTCCTGGTTATTTTTTTAAAAATCTTATCACCCCAAGCAAGGCGAAAACGCCACTGATGCGCAGGGGGCTACGTAAGAGTGAAAAGATTGGAAAAGAGAAAAACCGGAAACCACATCCTAAACAGGAAACAAGGGATGAGCCTCTTCACCTGTTCAATAGACGTAGGTGGAGTGTGAACCAGGTGATAGTTTAGTCTATCTACTCCAATTGAAAAAAAAATAAAATAAAATAAAGAGTTGAAAGATTGGAAAAGAGAAAAACCGGAAACCACATCCTAAACAGGAAACAAGGGATGAGCCTCTTCACTTGTTCAATAGTCGTGGTTGCTTGCAACCAATATATATATATATATATATATATATATATATATATATATATATATATATATATATTTGTTTTCTTCTTTTTTTACGACAATAATTATCATTTCATGAGCGATACCACTTACGGATGCCATGTAGTTATCTCCCTTTCACTCAACTCCCTAAGTTATTTTTCACCACTGCTGTAGTCAGGTATTGAACTCACAATTCTTTGGTATCAAATCACTGGCACTAACCAACGCCAATATCCACTAAATATATGCTGAACTTATTTAATAGATTGTTTATTTATAAGAGAAATGCTATATTTAAAATGTTCTTAAAACTAATGCAACATTAATTATTTACCAATTTATAAAGATATGAATATGAAAAACAATTCTTATTCATATATTTATAAACATTTACTAAATTATTAAAATATGCGAACCAACTATAAGGAAATACTTATTTTTTTGTTTTTATAATGGTGTGGCCCCAAGCAAGGCATTTTACTGCCACGGTTGTGCAGGGGGTTACATAGGAGGAATGTTATGTGAAAGAGTGACAGGTTACAGAGGGTGTCAGGAAGAGGGTATGAGAATGAAGAAAATACTGATGAGTAGGGTGGACGGAGAAAAATGCATGAGAGAGAGATGATGTAAGTGAGACAGGAGGTGACTATTGAATTTACATTTGAATTCTTGAAGATTGTAGCTGTCGGGAAAGCAAGTATGGGGAAGGGAATTCCACAGGCGGGAAGTGTGAGAAAACAAAGCTGTTGGAGTAGAATTTTCGTTTTCAATTTATCGGTTTTACAGTAAAAGGGTGGAACCTAGTTTCTAATCTTGTGACTCGAGCAAATTCATATACCGGGTGTACCAGTGAGGTAAGTTCATCGGGGCAGAAGAAGAGTCACAGGTAAGCCACACTGCGTCGATGAGAAAGCGACTGTATCCTAGCTGCCAAGTCGGGATCGATCACATTACAGATTCTCTGTTGGATTTGGTCAAGGACACCTAGGTGGATAGCAGGAGCACCCAACCAGATATGGCAGCAATATTCAATGCACGGGCGAATGCTAGATTTGTATATGTTCAGGATTGTTTACCATTTTAGAAATATTAAATCGATTGACAGTTAGCCGATGCTTGGCTAACTCTTCTAATGAACAATCTGATAAATAAATAGTGATTATTACTTTTGTTGTCAGTTTTCATGAACAAAGAAAATCTATAAATTTACTTTCGTATGATTAGGTTTTATTAAAAATTTAAACGTCGCTTTTTAAATCAATAAACACTGTCGAGGAGTGAAGGTAGTTAAAACGATTCCAGTGTCAAGGAACACACCATCCTTGTCGCGGGCACAAAGTTCTTCCGTGTACTAGAATTCGAACACTGATTGTAGGGACAAAGTTCGATCACTATTTCAACTCCTCGTAAAATTTTTTTAGGATGAAAATGAGCCACAGCGATAGAAAATGCGGAAACGAAAGGAAGAATAAAAGTTGGAAAAGGGCGGGAAACTTTCTCGACATGAGGCTTCGAGATAACGAACCATTGTCTTCAATTTAATGTCGATTTTCTAGCGTACGTATAGAAAAAGTACCGGTAAATTTTTGTTTTGTTCCCCGAAGGCCTTTACCCCGTCAAATCTTTCTTGAACTTCCTTAATGACGTGCAAATGTATATGCTGAAATCAAATTGATAATTGTTTATTGAAGAAACCTACCATTTTTCCTGTTTTCGACCACAAAAAAGGTCGGACTAAATGTCACCCCTTACTACCATGTTCATATCTGATTCACCGCTGAATGACTTGGGGCGTAGGATACTTATTACGGCCCGTGTACTTCTTTTGAGCGATTAGTCCGCGATTTGTTTGGGTTCGGAATTCAATTTCTGCGCATGAATAGCAAAAAGCAAGGTAAATTGGTCGAAAAATCGCCAACCTACGCGTGAAGTCATTCGGCAGTGAATAACATGTTTTGAATCGTGGTTATGGGGTGAGATAAACAGCGAAAAAAACGTTCGATATTTTTTCTGGTTGTAAAATTGAAAAAAGTTAGGTTTCGTCAATAAACAGTTATCGACTTGAGTTCAGCATTTACTTTTGCACGGAAATAAGGATGTTTTCGAAAGATTTGAAGGGGTAAAGGCCTTCGGGGAACAAAACAAAATTTTACCCCTGTGCCTGTATGGACCGTCCCCGGAAGTACGCAATAAAAGCAAAGAAATATTCATTTTATTTAGCAAGTACCAGACATAGATTGCTTCGAAAATCTATTCAGCGGTTTACGTCAATTAGAAGCGAGAGGGAAAAACTGTAAGGTTAGAACTACGAGAAATCCAAAGAGAATATGCTATATAGGTATTTCTTGAAGAATATATATATATATATTACGCTCTCACACCCTGATTGAGCACTCTGGAAGAATGGTAGACTTTGAAAAACAGTAGCTACTCTAGCATCTACGCATCGTTCATTCAGCAATGAATTAGAACACTCTCAGCTATTGGGCGTGTAAAATGATAATATACACGCTAAAAAGTCTGCCTTCTTCTTTCGATCGCCCGTAGCTCAGAGGTGGAATCGCCGACTGAGGCCAATTCGGATGGGTTTCAATCCTGGGTAAAAAACAATCGGCTGTCTAACCGTACTGATGAGCTGTGATACAGCGAAACAGATCTGTCTGCAGATGACTATATATATTAAATCCAAAAATAAAATAGTTTGTAGGTAAAATCCACAATCCAGAAGCTATTGATATTTAAAATAATCCAGGACTCGATGTAAATAGTATTATCAGTTTACAGAGCCAAATATGTATATATTTTTCAAATAAATGTATATATAAATTTCAAGTAAATAATATATATATATATATATATATATATATATATATATATATATATATATATATATATATATATTCGGAATCCAAATATGTCCTTTTTGGTTCTATTCCTAAAAACATCTTCGTCATTGACATGCTTGATCTATTCTTTTAATATGTCTTGTAAATGTCAAATTCTCCAACTCCTCTTTCCTCGTTATATATTCCGCAAATTTCAGATAACTCTTTCTAAAACCAATACCAACTACAAGAAAATATTTATTAACCATTTTAGAAATATCAAATCGATTGGCAATTAGCCGCTGTTTGGCCAACCTTTCTAATGAACAACCTAATAATTAAATAATGATTATTGTTTTTATTGTCACTTCTCACGAACTAAGAAAATCTATAAATTTGCTTTCATATGATTACGTTTTGTTACAAATTCTGAATGTCACTTTTTAAATTAATAAACACTGTCGAGGAGTGAAGGGAATTGAAATGATTACGGTGTCAAGGGAGAAACAATCCTTTTGGTATACGTATTTTCGCGGGCACAAAGTTAAAATATTATCCAAAATTCTTCCGTGTACTAGAATTCGAACACTGATTGTAGAGACAAAGTTGTCCCTTTTGTTTCCATTTTTCTCAAAACTTTTCCGTCACTTAAGTGCTTTATCAAGGCCTTTAATATGCCTTCTGAATGTCGAATTCTCTCTCCTTATTTTAATCAAATTTTAGGTGTATCTTTCTGAAGCCTAGTAAAATTGCCAATTTTGCTGCCATTTTCAATAAAAATTCCTTATCACCGACATGATTCACTTCTGATTTTAATATGTTTTATGAAAATCAAATTCTCCAAGCCGCCTTTCCTCATTTCCCATTTATGCCAATTTATGCTCATTTCCCATTTCTGAATCCAAGTGTTTTTGCTGCAATTTTTCTTAAAAATTCTTTGTCGCAGACATGCTTCATCTATGTTTTCATATGTTTTGTGAATGTCAAATTCTCCAAGCCGCCTTTCCTTATTATGTGTCAAATAGATTTTAGTTGTCTCTTTTTGAATCCAAGTACAATTGTTCTTTTTGGATCCATTTCCTTTGAATCGTTCTCGTCAATAAGATGCTTCATTTACGTTTTAATGTCTTGAGAATGTAAAATTCTCAACCCCTTCTTTCTTTTTTATGGATCTCATAAATTTCAGTAGTCTCTTTCTGAATCCAAGAACAATTGACCTTAATGCTTTCATCAGACTTCAAACTTTCTCATAATTAACATGTTTCCTCTATGCATTTAAGATGTGTTGTGAATATAAAATTTTCCAACCTCTTTTTCTTATTATGAAATCACACAAATATCAGTTACCATTTTCAGAATCCAACTACAGTCAGTCAGTTAAGTGCCATACGTGATGCACGCGTTGGGTGATCATGTCTCGAAAGAGACATGACTGACTGGGCAGAATATTATCCCGCAGTAGGTTGCCATTAATTTCTGCGGTAGACTGGTTGCCAGCCAATGCTATAGAACCCAATCTGTCTTGTTATTTGACTCATAGCTAGAGGCGGAAGAGATGTATTATATTATTAAGTAGTAATTAGTGGGGGATCAGTCTACTACTTCATAACAATAGAAAACCGACCCCCCACTTTATGACGAGTAGCAGCCTTAATCATGATTCCAACTATTATACTCAGTCAGTCAGTTAAGTGCCATACGTGATACACGCTTCGGGCAATCATGTCTCGAAAGAGACATGGCTGACTGGGCAGAAGATTATCCCGCAGTAGGTTGTCATTGCTTTCTGCGGTAGACTGGTTGCCGACCAAGGCTATAGAACCCAATCTGTCCTATTATTTAACCCATAACTGGAGAGAAGAGACGGATTAATACCTTTCCCAAGGTTATTTGTGCGTAAGTAAATGCAAGGAATTCAACTGGAATTTGAACTCGGCTCCCCGATTTCTCGTTCCGAGTCGAAATCCAACTACAATTGCCTTATTTCCTTCCATTTTCTTCAAGACGTCCTCGTCAATGACATGCTTCACCTATGCTTTTAATATGTCTTGTGAATGTCAACTTCCCTAAGGACCTTTTCCTCAATACGTTGCCCTCGTAAAACTTGTTTTGTCATCGGTTTACTCATTTTCACTTGGTAGTTTTTGCCTTCTTTTTCTCTATCACTTTTGCCTTTAATCTGTCCTGTGCGTATCAAATTTACAAGCCCTCTTTCTTCGTTGCATGTCTTCTCTAGAAATTTTAACTATTTCTTCCTGATATTGCGTAAACGTTCTTTTTGTTTCCCTGTTCTCTAAAACTTTGTCGTTTCTCACATGTTCGGTCCATGATATTCTCAGCATCCTTCTGTAGAACAAGATTTTTATTGCCTCAACTCTATTTTACTTTAGTGAGAAAATTGTAAAACATTAAATGCTGTATACGAGAATTGATATTAAATATCATTTTAGAAATCTTTTTTTTTTGTTTCTACCGAAAAAGTTCCGTTCCTTGCGTAGATTTTGAAATACTTCTTTTGCTATTTATTGACTATTCCAAAAAGTATTGCGGCATTCATATATTTTGTTTTGAAATGAATTTTTTCTGTTTCTTAATACTTTGCTTAGATTTAAAATGCATCTTTCACTACATTTTGGCTAATCAAAATAGCACTTCGGCATTCCTATTTTTTGTTTCGAAATGCATTTTTCCTGTTTCTTAATACTTTGTTTAGATTTAAAATGCATATTTCACTCCATTTTGGCTATTCAAAATAGCACTTCGGCATTAATGTTTTATGTTTGAAAATGCATTTTCTGCTTTTCAATATTTGTTTAAATTTTTAAATGCATTTTTTACAATATTTAGTTATAACAAATTGCTCGCCGGTGTTCATATGTTGCTTTAAATGCATTTTTTCCTGTTTCTTAATATTTCGCTTAGATTTTGAAATGCATATTTTCTATTTTTTGCCAATTCCAAATAGAACTTAGGAAAAAACATTTTTGTTTCGAAATTAATTTTTTTGTTTCTTAATACTTTGTTCAGATTTTGAAAGGTATCTTGTGTTGGTTCTTTACTGATATCTTATTACCTGTCCTTTTGTCATTTAAAATTCTTCCCAGATATTCAAACTGCTATCTTTGATTTTGACATCACCAATTTTCACCTCTCATCTAAGGCTAACTTTGTTGTTAATAGCTGTATATTCTGCGTTTGGTTTTACGGTTGTTTGTTAGTACTTTCTTCTGGATTTCTTTTACTACATTGCTTAGGAGTCTATTCTGTGTCCCATATCAACATAGTATCATCCCCGTACCTACTGTTGTTAAGACTGTACCTACTAATAACAAATCTTGAAGGACTTTTCGTTCTCTTAGGGTCGCTTAAAATAATGGAATAAATGCTTGACAGGCTCTAAAGGAGAATCAGTGATGTGATAGGTGCTGACTTGGCAGCTCGACTCCAGTCACTTCCCCACCGGCGAGTAATGTGATAGGTACCGACTTGGCAGCTCGACTCCAGTCACTTCCCCACCGGCGAGTAATGTGATAGGTATCGACTGGGCAGCTCGACTCCAGTCACTTCCCCACCGGCGAGTAATGTGATAGGTACCGACTTGGCAGCTCGACTCCAGTCACTTCCCCACCGGCGAGTAATGTGATAGGTACCGACTTGGCATCTCGACTCCAGTCACTTCCCCACCGGCGAGTAATGTGATAGGTACCGACTTGGCATCTCGACTCCAGTCACTTCCCCACCGGCGAGTAATGTGATAGGTACCGACTTGGCAGCTCGACTCCAGTCACTTCCACACCGGCGTGTAATGTCATAGGTACCGACTTGGCAGCTCGACTCCAGTCACTTCCCCACCGGCGAGTAATGTGATAGGTACCGACTTGGCAGCTCGACTCCAGTCACTTCCCCACCGGCGAGTAATGTGATAGGTACCGACTTGGCAGCTCGACTCCAGTCACTTCCCCACCGGCGTGTAATGTGATAGGTACCGACTTGGCGGCTCGACTACAACCACTTTCCCACTGACGGAATGTGGCTTCCCTTTGTCTGTTCTATAAATACTTTCATGGCTTCTGCTCCAACGAACTGCCTCTGCAACAGGTGTTTACTCGTGCAACCAGACTGGCAACTGGGTCTCACCCATTCACAGTTAGATCAACCAAATGCAGACGACAATTCTACTCCTGTAGCTTCTTTTCTCGCACTTCCCGTCTGTGGAAATCGCTTCCTTATTCTTGCTTTCCTGACAGCTACAACCTCTAGAAATTTAGATGCAAGGTCAATATTCATCTCTTAACCACTTGACGCTAGTTCTTTCTTCACCACACTGTATATCCTTTCCTTTCTCTCCAACTTTGCAACAGTCATCACACCTGTATTCCCTTCCTTCTCTTGCTCCTTTCTAACTGGTTCGTCCTTCTCTTCACTCTCTTCTATCTAATCTTTTTATTTTTATGTAGCCCCCTGCACATCAGTGGCGTTACCACCTTGCTCGGGGTGATATAATTAAAAATAAATAAATAAAATAAAATAAATCCTACGAAAAGGTGCATCCTTGTCTTAGTTCTCTTTATATTTTGTGGAATTTCTCAATTCATTTTCTATCATCATGCAGGTGATTGGCTTCCAGTTAATCCGGAATGTTCTAAAATCTTTTCCAAATCAAGTTTTACTAATAGCTCAAATAGCTTGTGCCCAAAACTTGCTGAAAATTACTGCAAATTTTTTTCTTGCTTCAAATGTAACGGTTGACAAATTGCTTAGTTTTGCGGTTATTTTTTGTTACCACAACTCACACCCCTGAAAATGATTTTGGAAGAAGACTGAAAGTACTTGGGAACATCGATAATTGAATAATAAAATCATCTGTCAAACTTACAGCTCATTTCTTACATCTTTCAATTATAATACGCGAAAGACTATCCGTGAGTATGAACAGATTTTATTAAAAATCGCAAAGCATTTTTACCTTACTAGCCGTTCCATTTGTGGGTTGTGAGATAAATATTATTTTTATTACTTTTCTCCTCCACTCAAATCGCCATCTTTTCGCCCTTTTATTTAGGCTTGAATTCTTTAAATGTAATTCATTTTCATTTATCTTTGCATTTCTTTATGTATATATTTATTTTTCTTTAAGTCTGCTTTCATGTCTCTGTTATGCTTAAGTGAACGTTTGCCGTCACATGGTTTTTCTTTTTTTCTTAACTTGTGAGAAATTTCTGTGGCAGTTGGACTTTACCTAAGTTTAAACATATCATTTGTTTTTTTATCTGTTAATTTTATTTTCATTTATTTACTTTTTCTTTTCGTATTTTTTTGTTTAAATTGGAGTAGATAGAACCTACTATAGCCCGGTTCACACTCCTCCCGCCTCTATTGAACAGGTGTAGAGACTTATTCCTTGTTCCCTGTTCAGGAAGTGGTTTCCAGCTCTCTTCTCTTCAGACCTCAGTATTGGTGCTTTCGCGATTTTCCTGCGACGTGCGTGGTCGGTGGCAACGTCTCTTCATTGCGAGGGTACCGGGTTGACAGTTTTCTGGTTACTGCTTCTGACTGGTAGTTAGGAGCCCTATCTGTTGCGTAGCGTCAAGAGCGGCTGATCTCATCGACTGTTGCATAATATCGGGGTTTTTGCAGTGCTATGTCGCGCATGGATGGGTTTCCCTACAAGCGCTTCCGGTAGGCAACCCCGAGGCCACACCTTGCTGCAATTCGTGCCAGTTCCCTTCAAGCGCATGTCGCAGTTAATGACCTCCTGCCTCCTCTATTTGAGATCTCTCTTCACTGACAAGAAATGTTTAACAACTATATCTCAGTAAAAAAAAAAAAAAAACAGGCCAAGTAAAATCTCCTAAACCTCTTAACATTTTCTTCACTAACATAAAAATTTTGTAACGTTGAATCTTTCCTCCACGAAAAGTCCCCTGACATCCTAGAGCTCAACTCCTCAATTCCTTTCTCTGACTTCTCGATCCCTGGTTACTTCCCTCTCTTAAGGAAAGACTTCACTATCCATATGCATGGTTAGGGGGTTTACATCAGTGAACACCTCCCTCTAGCTAAGGTAACATTGCTCGAATCCCCTTGTCACCCATACATGTGTCTCCGTCTGTCACTTCTCAAATCGGTTAGCTATCTTTTCTTTCTGTACCGTTCACCCTTCTCTCCCGACTGCTGCCTGCTAGACAGCATCTCTGACAATATAGATAAGGCTACTTCTTCCCACCCATTCTCTAACATATTTGTGTTTGGAGGTTTTAACGCCCACCATGCCAAGTGGCTAGACGACTCTGTCACTGATTCTGCTGGCTTTCACGCCATGAGATTTGCTATTTCTCAATCCCTTACGCAAGTAGTGGATTTCCCCACGCGCTTTCCCAATATTCCTTCAGGACACCCTTCTCTACTAGATCTATGCTTCACTCTCTTGTCCTCTCTAAATTCAATAATTACTGCCTTTCTGCTTCCTGTTTTCCTGCCTGCTGGAAGTTCTCCTCTGTGGCTGCTGTATTTAAGAAATCAGGGGGACCCTCAGATCCATCCAATTATCGCCCTATCAGCCTCCTACCAATTTTTGGAAATGTGTTCGTGGCTATTATCAATGCTGAAATAATTCAACATCTTACTTCCTATAAATTATTCTCGAACAAACAGTATGGATTCCGCTTTGCCAGGTTTACTGTCGATATGCTAACGACCATCACGGAGTACATATACGAGATCCTTGATAAGTCCGGCGAAGCTCAATCTGTTGCCCTGGGTATCTCCAAAGCTTTTGATAGGGTTTGGCACGTTGGCCTTCTGCGCAAGCTACAGGGTGATGATATCACTGGACGTTTGCTTGATCTGATCCAATCTTTTCTACCTAACCGCATAATGAATGTCGTCTTGGATGGGCATGCCTCCACATCCTACCGCAAGAACGCTGGTGTCCCTCAGGGATCTATGCTAGGCCCGATGCTCTTTCTGATCTTTAGAAATGGTCTCCTTGACGTGATCAAATCCGAAGTAGACATCTACGCAGATGACACCACTATTTACTCCCGCATTAGTAAGAAATCTGGCTGCTGATCTTGAGAAGGACCTCCACTCTGTGGTAGACTGGGGTAATAAATGGCTTGTAAATTTTAATGCATCTAAAACGAAGCTGCTACCACGGGCAGTCCCTCCTACCCAAATTCAGCATGGACCAAGCGAATCTTCCTGAAAGTAATACACTACGCCTCCTCGGTCTCACTCTCTCTTCCAACCTCAAGTGGAATCATAACATTAAATCAATAGCTAAATCTACTGCTAGGAAAGTTGGGTCACTATGTCGGGCCAGGAAGTTTTTTCCGCCTGTATCTATCCGACAATCCGACCGTGCATAGAATACCGTTGTCATATCTAATCAGGTGCCCCTGCTGTTTATCTCATGGTTCTCAATGGGCTCCAGAGGAGAATCTGTAATGTGATCAGTTCCGACTTGGCAGCCACTTTCTCACCTGCGGGATGTGGCTTCCCTCTGTCTTTTCTACAAATATTTTCATAGCTTCTACTCCGACGAGCTTAGCTCACTGGTGCACAAAAATGCATTATTTTCCTCAAATATTTAGGACAACCCAGTCTTTTACTTTTCGATTTTTCTTTGTTACCGAGAAAGAAACACAGTTGAATTGTTCACTTTATATTTTTTATTCAATTCACCCCAGGCTAGGCGATAACTCCACTAAGACGCAAAGGTCTACTGAGAAGGAAAGAAATAAAAAAGAATGTAGAAGAAACCGGAAATCCTAAACGTAAAACCTCTACCGCTGTTCAAAAGACCGGAGATGCGGGTGAACCGGATAATAAGCGAATCTATCCGTTTCTATTGAACTTATTATATTGAACTCATCACTGACAATTAAACATTAATTTTTGCCCGGATTTTCAGTGCACTTTATAAAAAAAATCAATTATAAGCTCTATTTCAGCTTCTTGCTTCTCGGTCAACTTTGATCTCCAGAAATTTAAATGTAAAGTGAGCCGTTATCTTCTGTTTCTTGTTCTGCTATTGTTCTCTCTCGTTAATTCAACTTTACTCTCATATTCTCTAACACTCAGTAACCCCTTGTTTATTTCTGGATTTATTGATTTGCTTAGGGTGAAATGATTAAAAAATACATTTAGTCAGCCATACGTGATACACGATTTGGGCGATCATGTTTCGAAAGAAACATGACTGGCTGGGCAGAAGATTATCCCGCAGTAGGTTGCCATTACTTTCTTTTTATTTAACCCATAACTGGAGGGAAGAGAAGGATTAATACCTTTCCCAAGGGTATTTGTGCGTAAGTGAATACAATGGATTCAACTGGAATTCGAACTCGGCTCCCCGATTTGTCGTTCCGAGTTGTTATCCACTACACCACAACGCACATCCACCAGAAAGAAAAAAAAATACATTACTGTAATATAAATCCATTTTTATAGTAATCTCAAGTACAATGCATATCTACAGTTTAATCAATTTTATTTTAATTGTAAAGCCAATTATAATATATTTCTCTAGAAAAATTACGTACAGACACATCTTTAAAAACAAAAAAAACTAGAACGCTTTTCTATAGTAAATTAAATTACAAAATGTTACAATATCTTACTGTCCATTTTATACTTTTTTTTCCTGCAGACGCATCGTCGCAAACCTGTTGCAATTCTATCACTAGATCTATCTATCGCCCGGTTCACACTCCACCCACGTCTGTTGAACAGGTTTAGAGGCTCATCCCTTGTTCCCTGTTTAGGATGCGGTTTCCAGCTTTCTCTTTTCCAATCTTCTCACTTAGTTTTTTTTTTCAATTGGAGTAGATAGATCTATCTCCCGGTTCACACTCCACCCACATCTATTGAACAGGTGAAGAGGCTCATCCCTTGTTTCCTGTTTAGGATGCGGTTTCCGGTTTTCTCTTTTCCAATCTTTTCAATCCTATGTAGCCTCCTGCACATCAGTGGCGTTACCGCCTTGCTTGCGGTGATATGATTAAAAAAAAAAAAATTTCCATGACAAATGTTTAGATGAAATTCATTACTAACCCCCTATTCTTGAATTCGACACTGTTACTTTCACGGTGTTCAAATAATCACATTTCCTCCCTATTTCAACTCAACTGCAAGGGGAGAGTTAGACAGCTTTCTCCCAAGAAAATTTACAAACGTTTCAAAATATTGAAAACCTTTATTATAAAAAAAAAAACTAGCAGTATAACCCGACGTTTCTCGGGTGTAATGAAAGCTTTAAAACTAATCCATGGTCCTGGAGCTCAGACTCTTTGGACGTTGGCACGAAAGACTAAAAAGCAATAGTTGTTTCCAGTTAAAGCGAAACCGTAGACTGAAAGAAAAATGAATGGATGTAAGTCAAATTTTGACTTCCTGGTATTGATATCAAATGTTCTGCACTACTGTAAGAACTGCAACCTTGAAACTTCTGAATATCGTTTCTTATGTCTTTGTCTATGAGTGTATCAAATTTGATAAAAATCAGGCCACTCCTTCTATAACCTGATTTTTTCGATTTTTTATTTTCGATATTTATCGGGGGTACCTCGACATAAACTTAGCTAGGAACACTCGCAGACGCTTATAGTACAACTGTGTAAATATTCAAGAAAATCGGTTCAGCCGTTTCAGAGTCTATAGGTAACGGACACACACACAGACACACACACAGAGACAAAGTTCCATTTATAAATAAGTTTAGATAATAATAATATCAAGAAAACGAATCTTAGCATCAGCAGTTATGAACACGGCCAAAATGTACTGGCCATAAATTAAGAATATGTCTACTTTCAATGCTTATATATTCCTTGGTGTTTAATAGAGATCAGCTCGGACTGAGACATATGAAAATCTCAACAAAATTACTTTATCACTCTAGCCTAACGAAACATATATTAAAGAGGGTTTGCTACCCAAATACGCAACTATATGTATATATATTTAAAAAAATAAAAAGACGTTTTCTCGAATTCTAGCCATGCTCAACACGCGAAGGGCCGGAATAAACGCTCTTATTAGTATTCAAAAGAACACAATAAATAATAAATACAATCAAAATATGAAGAGAAACTAAAAAAGCTAAAGCAAAACCTCCTTAAAAATGGCGGAGAAAGTGACCGAAAGCGCTTAGAACAATAGGCGCTACGGATGGGTTTTATCGCAGCTTCACTCTCAACAAGCATAAAAATGAAAAAAACGATGGGAAAAATAAATAAAAAAATTAGTAAAATTATCCTTGTACGACATGTTTAACGAATGATGTTTAAAAGAATGGTTGCTGCCCCCGTATACTTTATTCACACACACACACACACACACACACACACACACACACACACACATATATATATATATATATATATATTTAGTCATCCGCAGACAGGTCTATTTCACTGTATCACAGCTCATCAGTACGGCTAGACATTTGATTGTTTTTTTTACCCAGGATTGAAACCCGACCAAACTGGGGTCAATCGGCGATTCTACCTCTGAGCTATGGGCGTTCGGTAGAAGGAGGCAGACTTTTAGCATGTGATATATCATGCATCCATACGCCAGTAGTTAGAGTGTTCTAATTCATTACTGAATTTACATGCGTAGATGCTAGAGTAGCTACTGTTTTCCAAAGTCCATCATTCTTCCAGAGTGGTCAATCAGGGTGTGAGAGCGTATGTGTGTGTGTTTGTGTGTGTGTGTGGGGGGGGTATGTGTGTATATGTGTTCCTCAACCAAATCGACTTTCTTAGATGCATAAAAGATGAACCATTTATCAAAATTTCTTATGTAAATTTCAATTTTCAAAACACACTTTTTTCGTAAGTATTTTTTTGGTTTCTTTCTTTTAAAGTCAGTAAAAAAAAGTAATGAAAAAAATAATAAAGAAAAAAACGACCGGAAGAACATCACGTCCTCGAGAAATGAATCCACTGTATGAAGGCATTGATTAGAAGAATCTTCCCTGCCTATAACGAATGAGAATTCCTTAGAAACAAGCCATCTATTGATTACACTTATCTTCACACCGTGTTGCTATATAAAAACTAACGTGTGCTGAGTGTCGGCTTTTCGTAAGGCTGGGACGGGTTTGAATGATTCTTGTACAGTGTTTTGTACAGCGTCCAAATATCTTCAGTTTAATGTAACTGCTGTGAATTATTACTTTGAGATTACAAACTATGATATTATCTTTATATGAATCATAAGTCTATGAAAGCGAAAGTTTTTGGTCTTTGGTGAAATATATAATAAATGATATAAAGAAAAGAAAATCCAAGTCGGCTCTTGTAAAGAAGGGTCATGTATTCGGGACAGAAAGATCGGGAAAGAATCGAACTAAATTACTAAAAGAAACCTATGGGGAAAATATAAAGGGAAAAAAATGAAAAGATTGAGACCAAAAGAGAGAATAGTTAAGAGGTGGGCAAACCAAGGCGAGAGACCCAGAGATAAAAAAGAGAGAAAGGAAAAGAAGGGAGATAAATTTCTAGCACTGTTAATCATAGTACGATAAGTACGAACGAATATCCTTATCTTTTGTTTTATTTTAATATCGTTTCGGTAGCTAGTCTCGGATTTGTAGGAGTGAGAGGTTTAATTTGGAACCTCTCACAAAGAAAGTGCGATTCCATGTTTTTACAAGCTATTGAAGAAGTAGGGAGATGGTTGAATATTTATTAAATTGGCCTTGTGTCAAACATAAACAAACTCCCTACAACATAAATATTATCAGAATTTAATTTATATTATAACTAATATATTATGTTATAACTGTTGACCATGTCCACCATAGTTTATGAATATAGAATACAGCGCAGTACGTAATCTGTTCAATGAAACAACGTCAAAGATTAATACTGGCGAATCAGACACAGTACCGAATCTGGCTATATCGCCAATACTCGGGAAAATATGGTCGCCTCTATAAACGTCGCATTGAATATTTTGAGCCTTCTGATTGGTTAACCCTTCTATTGGTGAACTATCAAACGAGTCAGCTCATGGCTGGCTCACTAGTATACAAGGGTACCCAAAAACTCCAACAATAACTAATACAAAGAAAACATGTTTAAAATGCTAAGCGAAAAATTAGAATGAAGTATCCCCCACCGTTGCGCTGACTGGCCGTACAAAGACAATAGAAGTCTTAAAAGACAGACGCATATACACACAATCACAGACACACATTACCCTACACATTAGACATACAAAAATCTTCACAAACTTACATATAGAATTATCAACGGTTTTAATGCACGTGATGCTTCAATGAACAATGAGAACTCATCCCACCACAAAAAAAAAAAAAAAAAAAAAATTGTAAAATATCAATTTCCGTCTTTTTTTGTCTGTTTTTATTTCTTCATTTTTAAGTGTTGTGGACAAAATAATAAATAACAAAAGCAGATAGGGAGATAAAAAATATAAGTTATATTGAACAAAATATACAAACTGGAACACGGGTTAATCAATTCAGGAATACCAGGAATACTGTTAGTAGAAACAATATATAAAATCTTGTAGTGAAGAAGTATGTGCGGGTAATGAGTCTATATTCTTACTGACCAATTAGCGGCTGTATAACTACTCAACTCAACTTAAAATTGACAATCACTGCTGTTCTCTGTATAGGCAGGATTATATGTACACATCAGACGAGTCCATTCTTATATGTAAAAAAGGGGTGGTCCCCAAGATTGACGAACCTTTACAAAGGTGAAACATTTTAGATTGATATTCAGTTAGTCAGTTAAGTTCCATAAGCTATACACACTTGGGCGATCATGTCTGGTTCGATTCATGATTGACTAGCAGTAGGCTACCATTTCTTTTTGCGGTAGACCGCTTGCCAACCAAGGATTTAGAACCCAATCTGTCCTGCTATTCAACCCATTGATGAACGGAGAACAGATGGATTCATACCTTTCCCAAGGGTATTTGCGCGTAAGTAAATACTACAAATTCCATTGGATTTCGAACCCGGATCTCCGATTTCTCATTTCGAGCACATATTCATTGCACCACAACGCACATCCATTTCCTATTTGTTCTTTATTTCATCATTTTCAAAGATTCCAATCCATATTTGATCTTTAACTCATAGATAGATAGATAGATAGATAGATAGTGATAGAGAATGAGAGAGAGAGAGAGAGACAGACAGACAGACAGACAGAGAGAGAGAGTGAGAGAGAGACAGAGATGAGTAATAAACAGGCTAATTTTATTTCTCTCTCTCTCTCTCTCTCTCTCTCTCTCTCTGTAAGAGAAAACCTAGCCGGGTAAATTTACCCTACTCCCCCACTGGAGCGAGTTGTGACCCAAGGTCGGTTTTTAACGTGGGGAACTTGAGCGCGTATGCTCAGACCATTGGTCAAATTATTACCTACCCTTCACTCACGCGATGGATAGGTACAAAAACGGTCTTAAACTGGTCTTAACTGGTCTTATTCGGTCTTAATTGGTCATTTGGGACCCAGCCCAAAAGGCGGGGGGGTCCTGATTATATATATATATATATATATAGAGAGAGAGAGACAGAGAGACAGAGATGCGTAATAAACGGGGTCATTTTATTTCTCTCTCCCTCTCTTTCTACGTAAGAGAAAAATAGGCGTGTAGTGTTACAATAGATGCACTATCCGTCGACCAAATGTAAGCATGGAGGGATATTTAAAAATAAAAACTATAGTTCGAGGAATGACAATGAAATCAGTAATGGCTGATCATATATCGCTAAACGCTGTTCATCAACCACCTGTGGAAGGAAGTCAAGAAGCGAAACGCTGCAGAATAACACGACTGAAAGAATTATTCTGATCTCAAGCAGAAGTGTTAATCTGTATGTTTATAATCCCATTATTTCTTACGGCTTATCTACTTGGGCCAAAAGTAGGCTTACACTTAATATTTTTTAATTACATTTATATTTAATTGTTTTATTCATATTTGCTCAAAACTGTTACTGTACATTTGTTTAACACTTTACTTACATTTTTTGCACTGTTTCCGTTTAACCCGAGAACACTAACCATGGGTATATAGTACTCAGCGCAAATGACGCCATTTTAATTACAATTTAATTAAAATTTCAGTACCTGATTTTCTTACCTAAATAATGTTTTTCAGTTCCTATTAATGTTAAATCAAAGTACACATTTTTGAAGTGCCTGCATGTAAAATATTTAAAATGAAGATTTATATTTAATATTTTTTTGATATTTTCAAAATCGGGTATGATATACCCATGGTTGGTCGTGGTGTAACTTCAATTGATGGTTAGTGTTCTAGAGTTAATCACTTAGGATGTGCGTTGTGGCATAATAGATATTGATTCGGAATAACATATCGGAGAGCCGGTTTCGAATTTCAGTCGAATTCGTTTCATTCACTTGCGCACATATGACTTTAAGAAAGGCATTAATCCATCTCTTCTCCTCCAGTTATGGGTTGAATAGCAGAACAGATTGGATTGAATAGCATTGGTTGGCAGCCACTCTACCGTAGATAAGTAATGGCAATCTAAGGCGGGAAAATCTTCTGCCTAGTAAGTCATATTTCTTTCGGGATATCATCGCCCAAGCGTGTATCGTGTATGGCAATTAACTAACTGAAACTTTTATGTGTTCAAAATGTCCTTCAAAATTGCAACATTCCTAGAACTTCTACAGAACACAATGACACGCAGCACAACACAATTTCCGTTCTGCATCAATTTTCAATAAATATTTCTAAGATGCAATCTTTCAATTCATCCACTGTGTGGGGATTTCTCTCGTAAACTTTGATCTTTACTACACCACCCACCAAAAAAAGAAATCCATTTGTGTTAGCTCTTCTTCTTCTTATATGTGCCTTGTCCCTTCAGGACGTAGGCGGTCATGGCCTTCCACGTCTCCCTATCCCTGGTGGCTCTTAGCACGCTTTCTCCTGTCACGTTTCGCAGCCCCGTTCTGTCATCCACTGCTCAGGCCCTTCAAGTATGTTATCAGCTGCTTTCCCCTGTCTCTTTTTCCCTCTATCTGGCCTGTTAGTATCAAGTTCTCCAAGCCCTCCTTCCTCATTGCATGTCCCAGTAACTTCAGTTGCCTCTTCCTGGTACTCAATATTAATTTCCTTTTCGTTTCCATTCTTTCGAACACCTCATCATTACCCTCATGCTCGATCTATGATATCCACAGCATCCTTCTGTAGAACTACATTTCAGCTGCTTCAAGTTTTTCCTTCATCTTCTAAGATATTGTCTAACATTCACTGCCATATTGAAGAACCGACATCACGTAGCAATCCAGTACTCTCTTCTTTGTTTCTAGCGAAATTGTCCTGTTTCTTAATACGTTACTCAACTTCTGGAATGCCCCCTTCGCTATGTCAATTCGCCTTCGGATCTCAGTCTCACTTTCCGTCTTCTGTTAGAACAATTCCTAGGTATTTAAATTGATGTACCTGCTTGATTTTAGTGTTCCCGACCTGTATTTGGCATTTTGGGTTGCTCTTTTTGCTGATGACCATGCATTCGGTTTACTTGCAGTTTATTTGTAGTTCTTTCTTTTCCCTCTCTTCAGCTATCTTCTATAGGAGGTCTTGTAGTTTTCTTTTCTGTGTCTGCTATCAGCACTGTATCATCTGCGTACCTTATGTTGTTTAAAACGTGGCCTCCGATGACGAATCCTGGATGAGATACCAAGAGAAAAAATACTGAGAGCAACAAGAGACAGAGCCAAGTAGAAGTCCATGATCACCTACGTCCTGAAGAGACAAGGCACATATAAGAAGAAGTATTGTGAGTGCGGCAAAACTTTTTTTGTTTAAATATCATTTAGTATGTATTAAATTTAAATTTGTTTTTGATGTGTGCCATGCTTAATTGAACTTTTTTTTTCTTTAATCTGTTAGAAAATTCTCTGCTTAGTTGGACTCAGTCTCTTTCTTTTTCCTCTGTGGTTGTTTGACTCTTTCTTTCTTTCTTTTTTTCTTTTCCCAGTCCACGGGTCACATACGGGCTAGTTAGTTGGCTTTCACCTCCCACCTTTCTCCGTTTCTTGTAATTATTTGTCAAAGTGTATAATCGCGCCTTGGGTATGTTTTAAACTACAAGGCCTTCGATTAGAAGGTTTTGAAGAGCAGTTAACAATCTTTTAATTGCTATTGTTGCCGGGTACCCTCCCGACCCTGGGTGGTAGTACCTGTTCGTGTTCAAGATATGATCTTCAGGTCTTTGCATTTGCCTATTTTTTACAAAAACATTTAAAACGATATTTTTATTACTTGTTCCGCTAATGTCAATCAGTTTTCTTTTCTGTATTTGAGAATAATGTCTGGATGATTTATTTGTATCTTTATAAATCGTTTCACCTCAAGCAAGGCAGGGTGTGCCGGGAGTCACATAAGAGAAGAACGAACGGTTACGTCGATATAGAGTGGGCAAGAGAAGGATGACAATAATGGTTCGAAGAGAGTTACGTGAGAGTAAATGAGACGAACAAGATTCAGGGAATGGCGGAGAAAGGATAAAAAATGATAGAGTTCAAGGAGAGAAGTGATGGCCATTGACGCTGCCTTTAAATCTTTGGAGATCATACCTATCAGGGGAGCAAGTATATGGAAGAGAGTTCCACAAACGGGAAGAGAGAGAAAATAATCTGTTATAGTAGAAAAGACAGTAAAAGGGCGAGACTTTGTTGTCGGCCTAGTTGCTCGAGTAAATTCGTGTAGAGAGGGAACCAGGGAGCAGAAGCCATGAAAATATTTGTAGAAGATACAGAGGGAAGTCACATCACGTCAGTGAGAAAGTGACTGGAGTCGAGATGCCAGGATGGGTTTGATTATATTGCAGATTCTGCTTTGTCGAGGTGAATAGCAGGGGCGCCCGACCAGATATGACAGCAGTATTCATTGTTCGATTTATGTTGATAGCCGAATCCCAGAGTAGGGTTACATCTATTCCTTTAGAAACAGATTCAGGATGATGTTTATACCAGGTTGCAGCTGTTTCCTTTTGTAGTGGTAACAGACATTTTCAAAACAATCTTCCAAAGTATTTGCTTTCTTCATCTGATTTGTAAAACCTTGCCTTTGATTGTCTTTATTCAGATGTGCAGTACATGTAAATAATACTGTTTTTCTTTTGATAGAATCATGTTGTAACTCTACAATAATCGTGCTTGTTCCAGCCTTCGTTAGTTTTCATGACCGTTACGCCTAGCCAATACCTCATGAATAATGGACGATTCTCTCTTGATCGCATGAAACAGGGGAAAAAAGAAAGAAAGAAAGAAAAGTGTTTAACGCCTCTTTTCAATACCTCATAAATAATGGACTATTCTGTTTTGATCACATGAAACAGGGGGGAAATAAAAAAAAGAAAGAAAGACAGAAAGAAATAAGTGTCTAACACCTCTTTTCAATACCTCATAAATAAGGGACTATTCTGTTTTGATCGCATGAAACAGGGGAAAAAGAAAGAAAGAAAGAAAGAAAGAAGGGTTGAACGCTTCTTTTCAATACTTCAATAAATAATGGACTATTCTGTTTTGATCGCATGAAACAGGGGAAAAAGAAAGAAAGAAAAAAGAAAGAAAGACAGAAAGAAGTGTATAACGCTTCTTTTCAGTACCTCATAAAAATGGACTATTCAGTTTTGATAGCATGAAATAAGGGAAAAAGAAAGAAAAAAACAAAGAATGAAGGATTTAACGACTCTTTTCAATAACTCATAAATAATAGACTATTCTGTTTTGATCGCATGAAACAGGGGAAAAAGAAAGAATAAAAGAAAAAAAGCAGTGTTTAACGCCTCTTTTCAATACCTCAGAAATAATGGACTATTTTGTTTTGATCGCATGAAACAAGGGAAAAGAAAGAACGAAAAAAAGGAAAGAAAGAAAGACGTGTATACCGTCTCTTTTCAGTACCTCATAAAAATGGACTATTCTGTTTTGATAGCACTAAACAAAGGAAAAAGAAAGAAAGAAAGAAGTGTTTAACGCCTCTTTTCAATACCTCATAAATAATGGACTATTCTGTTTTGATCGCATGAAACAGAGGAAAAGAAAGAAAGAAAGACAGAAAGAAAGAAAGAAAGACAGAAAGAAAGAAAGAAAGAAAGAAGGGTTTAACACCTCTTTTCAATACCTCATAAATAATGGACTGTTCTGTTTTGATCCCATGAAACAGGGGAAAAAGAAAGAAAGAAAGAAAGAAGGGTTTAACGACTCTTTTTCAATATCTCATAATGGACTATGGTGTTTTGATCGCATGAAACGGGAAAAGAAAAAAGAAAGAAAGAAAGAAAGAAAGAAAGAAATGTTTAACGTCTCTTTTCAATAGCTCATAAATAATGAACTATTCTGTTTTGATCGCATGAAACAAGGGAAAAAGAAGAAAGAAAGAAAGAAAGAAAGAAAGAAAGTAGGGTTGAACGCCTCTTTTCAATACCTCAATAAATAATGGACTATTCTGTTTTGACCGCATGAAACAGGGGAAAACGAAAGAAAAAAGAAAGAAAGAAAGAAAGAAAGACAGACAGAAGTGTTTAACGCTTCTTTTCAATACCTCATAAATAATGGACTATTCTGTTTTGACTGCATGAAAAAACAAATGACATATTAGAGACGCTACTTGGTTTCACTGATGGAAAAATGAATGAATCAATCAAAGAAAGGAATATAGAAGTGTTCAACGGCTGTTTCAGTGAAATAAAAGAAGTAAATTTCTAATCTTATTTTTGTCTTTTAAAGAAATGGCGACAAAATATTCTTAGATTTAGAACCGGGAAGGATAGCTGAAATTCCTTGGCCAAATAATGAGGAAACAGGGTTTAGCAAAGTTAACTCCAAGAAATATAGAAGAAGTCAAAGAGCCTTTCATGAGCTTGTGTGAATGAACGACTCAACTAAGGTTAGAGGCTTCGCAAAATGTAGAAAATCTGCCACAAGGGATAGGAAGTTGTGAAGAGCCACGAGCGCCTATATTTTAATGGATGCGACAGCACATAGAACAACAATAATGTTTTCGTGAGAGGCCACCTTCTACTGATTTCTATCTCGACGTACGCGTTGTCATATAACATTGAAACACTATTCACTGAAGTTAAGCAAAACTAAGCTTGGTCAGTAACATGATGGGTGACAGCTTGAGAATACCTCGTGCTGTAAACTCTGATGCGCGGATAGTGTAATGAATAACGGTTCAGAATTGTTAATCGGGGATCCTAGTTCAAATTCCCCTTCGGTTTGTTATATTCCCTGATCCTTGGGAAATGTATAAATCCAATGTTTCTCTCCCCAGTTATGCTTTAATTAATAGGACTTGTGTCAGTATATCATTACCATCTTGAAACAATTTTAAATCTAGGCTATATTTTTTGGCTTTAAATAACTTGAAAAAGGTTGATAAGCCGTAAAAAAGAAAGCAACCAATCGAGGTTTTTGTATTTACTTACCTTCTTAGACATTTTTCAAGATTTTTGTTTTATCGGGTGGAGCTACAGCATCTTTCAAAAGACAAGTGTTTTGAACATGATTCTTCACAATTATAGTCTGGTCTATTTGTCCGAGTTTCTCTATCAATCTGAGATTGTGAATGTCAGGCGCTGTATGTAAGCTTGGATGTGCGGACGTTTTAGTATAAAATGTTTTGGCAGTGTTAATTGGAGAGCCAAGTTTCAATTCCCAATGTGTTCGTTATATCCCCTTTCGCGAAAAATACTCTTGGGACTGATATGAATCCACCTCTTTTCTCCCCAGCTGTGGATCCATAGTAAAGATTGTATCCCTAAACCATTCAGTCAGTCAGTTAAGCGCCATACGTGATGCACGCTTTGGGCGATCATGTCTCTTTCGAGACATGACTGATTGGGCAGAAGATTATCCCTCAGTAGGTTGCCATTGCTTTCTGCGGTAGACTGGTTGCCAGCCAAGGCTATAGAACTTACTCTGTTATATTATTTAACCCATAACTGGAGGGAAGAGAAGAATTAATATCTTTCCCAAGGGTATTTGTGCGTAAGTGAATGCAAGAAATTCAACTGGAATTCGAACTCAGCTCCCCGATTTGTCGTTCTGAGTTGATCTCCATTGCACCACAACGCACATTATTATCCCCAAAACATATCCTGACAATCTAGAAATATTTTCTGGCTTTAAATAACCTCCAATGTCAAATGCGTCTCATATGGTAATATGGTGACAGATTTTGATAAAAGCAGTATATCACCTTGCAGAAGGAACCCATTTCCCCCCCTCTTTCTCTTTCTCTCTCGTATAATCAATGCATTTCTATTTTTAAAAAGTCCTTTTAAAGAGATTACTGTAACAATCATTTGAAATGCATTTCGGTCTAAGCTTTTTGCATTTATCACGCGGCTAAATATACAATTGTTAGAATACATGAGAACTTTGTGCGATTTGTTTAACAACCCGTCTTATAACTACTAAAACATAAATATATATAAATATATTTTGTTAATGGCTCATCCATCATTGATGTAGGCAATCACAGCTTCCTTTTGCCTTATCTATAAATTACCAGAAGTTTTCAAGAAAGTATGTGGAGTTATTTCCCGTTTAGCATTCAGAATTTTCCATCTATTAGACTGGTTACTACCAAGACAAGAGAATCCAGTCAATTGTGCTACATGTGATACACGCTGGAGCGATCATGTATCTTTCGTTGCATGACTTACTAGGCAGAATATTTTCCCGCATTAGGTGGTAGACTGCTTGACATACAAGGCTATAAACTGTCGTGTTATTCAACCCATAGCTGCAGTGAGAAGAGATGGATTCATACGTTTCCAAGGATATTTGCGCGTAAGTAACGGTAACAAACCTGACTCGATTTCTCATTCTGAGTCGCTATTCATTCCACCATAACAAGACGCCAAATAAGCTATACTATGGCTCCAAATCTATGAGCTATGCTATGGCTCCATATCTATGAGCTATGTTATGGTGCCAAATCCATGAACTTTGCTATGGCTCCAATTATATGAGCTATGCTATGGCTCCAGATCCATGAACTATGCTATGGTTTCAAGTCCCTGAGCTATGCTATGGCACCAAATCAATGAACTATGCTATGGCACCAAATCTATGAGTTTTGCTATGGCACCAAATCAATGAACTATGCTATGGCACCAAATCTATGAGTTTTGCTATGGCTCCAAATCTATGAGCTATGTTATGGCGCCAAATCCATGAACTATGCTATGGCTGCAAATGTATGGAGTTATGCTATGGCTCCAGATCCCTGAACTATGCTATGATTTCAAGTCCCTGAGCTATGCTATGGCACAAAATCAATGAACTATGCTATGGCACCAAATCTATGAGTTTTGCTATGGCTCCAAATCTATGAGCTATGTTATGGCTGTAAATCTATGAGTTATTGTATGGCGCCATATCCATGAACTATGCTATAGCGCTAGATACATGAGGCATGTCATGGCTCCATTCTTGCCCAAGAGTATGGCTCAAAATATATAAGCTATGTTATGGCTCTAAATCCATGAGTTATAGTATAACTCAAAATACATGAGCTATGGTTGGAGCCAAATATATGAGTTATGATATAACTCAGAACACATGAGCCATAGTATGGCTTCAAATACCTGACATAGTGTTTTGGCTCCAAATTCATGAATTATATCACGGCTCCAAATTCATGAGCTAAGACACAGCCGAAATACATGATCGATGGTATGACTCCAAACTTATAAGCCATATATGGTACCTAATACCTAAGCTATGGTTTGGCTCCAAATTCATGAGCTAAGACACAGCCGAAATACATGATCGATGGTATGACTCCAAACTTATAAGCCATATATGGTACCTAATACCTAAGCTATGGTTTGGCTCCAAATTCATGAGCTAAGACACAGCCGAAATACATGATCGATGGTATGACTCCAAACTTATAAGCCATATATGGTACCTAATACCTAAGCTATGGTTTGGCTCCAAATTCATGAGCTAAGACACAGCCGAAATACATGATCGATGGTATGACTCCAAACTTATAAGCCATATATGGTACCTAATACCTAAGCTATGGTTTGGCTCCAAATTCATGAGCTAAGACACAGCCGAAATACATGATCGATGGTATGACTCCAAACTTATAAGCCATATATGGTACCTAATACCTAAGCTATGGTTTGGCTCCAAATTCATGAGATAAGACACAGCCGAAATACATGATCGATGGTATGACTCCAAACTTATAAGCCATATATGGTACCTAATACCTAAGCTATGGTTTGGCTCCAAATTCATGAGCTATGATAGCTCCATCGGGTGTTGATTAATTAACTTTAAAATTAGTCAAAATAAAACAGTAAAAATATATATAATAATATGTTTTCAATAAGGAAGCAAAATATTAAAGCAGTAAGATGCATAGCTATTGAGATGTGTTTTTTGCGTGTTGATATGCAGCAGAGCGTATGTATTTGTTCCTACACGTTTTTAGCGGGAATGCACGTATGAATAAATGCGTGTGTTATATTGTATGTGCTGCTTTCCTGTACACGCGTTTGTCATAGTGTGAGTATATGCTTACGTCTATACAGGCGTACGCTCCTATCTAATAAGAATGTGTATGTACATGAGTGTGCGCGTACGAAAGTGTCCGTATATGTATAATAAGGGATACATCCCTGTATAGGAGTATGGGTGGTTGTTATACCGCAAGCAGGTTTTTGAATGTCTACTAAG